>JABSTQ010006681.1:0-74912 GCA_013358835.2 Ixodes persulcatus
AGTCTAGAAAGTCGGTGACACTTCAGCTCCCCAAAAAACTGCAGTCTGTATGTTTAATTTGCCGAACCCTAATTCGCATAATGTAAATTAGGGTTCGCCATAATGCGAATTAAGTTTCGGTTAAAATTAGGCGATTTTAAACTTGTAAACAGTTTTAAAAGGTTAAAACAGCGCAAAAAATAACGGACAGGGACAAGAAGGACACAGACTGAGCGCTGACTCACAACTAAATTTTATTGAACGCAACGGTGCAATATATATACGCACAATCCATAACAAAAAAAGAAGAAAATCAGCCTAAAAAACACACAAAACAAAAGCACGAAAAACGAAGTATCGCATCTAAAAAGACATAAAAGGACACGCGCTAAAACCAAGCTAATCAAGCGGCCAGAATATTAATCTCCTTCCTAGATAAGACAACAGAAGGGCTGCTGACAAACATGACAACAATAGGGGGCGTAGTATCCTATATGGCGTTGAGAGGCGAGCGGGGCACAGTTATGACTTTCCGAAACACTCCTTTTTCCTTGAGTTAATTTTCGCAAAGAAAGAAAAAAAAAAGTACGTCTTGTCACTATTTGTAACTTTCGAATCGATTTTCTCTCTCAGTCCCTCGGTGCATCCAACACCACCTTGCGCTCCTCCTTGTTTTGTCACTGCTGGACACGATCGAATCTGGCCGGACACTTACGGATAGCGCTGATGAGGAGGGAATAGCGCGTGAATACACCGTCATACAAAAACATGTTTTATTGATACAAACAAGTTTCATTATCTAGAAAGTCGTTTAGAAATAACAGACGGGCTTTTGTTGCACGGGGAGCAATCGGCCGCTGCGGAACACCGCTGAAATTTAAACATCGCGAGTGGATTTACATCTCTGGCTACGCGTTTCTTTGAACCCAGTCTTGATGTATTATCTAGAATGATAGCTATACACAGCAGTTAAGTTAGAAAAGTGTAGACAGGCAAATTATTAGGACAGAAAAATTAAGGTTCGGCGTGAGAACAATGTGTGCACAATGATGCTGCGGGAAAAATGGGTTTGCTTTTAAGGTGGTTTAGATATCGCTCGGAAAGACAGATGTTTTATAAACGATAATTCTTCTAACATTGAATGACACCGAGTGATGCGACATGGCAGAAGAGTTCATGGTAAGGATGCATTGCACTGAGAACCAAATGCTCACGGTAAGTATTGCAAACAAATGCGTTAACGTATTTTTCAGCAATACTGTGTTACTTTCCAGATAAAACATAAAAGTTACTTTATTGGAGGAAATAAAAACGCCTGCTAATGAAAGAAGGAAAATATTTTATTTGAAAGAGTTGATATCCACCTCGCTCTTCCATGATTATTTTTTTAATTAATCAAATTCAATTCACTCGCTGAAATACCTCGCGGCTTTACTACTCAGGCACATATAGACGCTTTTAATTTTTATGACTTATCACCCAACAACATGTTTCTTCATTCAAAGAGCTATCTTGCACCGCAACAGACATTAAGAGGAAAACAGCAAACCTTTCATGAACTACCTCAGTTCCGTCGAGAGAGAGATATACGAACCCGTGGTTCTACCCCCAAGCATACGTTCTTAATTGCACCATTCCACTTGCGCAACGTCGAATACAACAAACAAATAGTATAACGAGTACTTACCTTCTAAAGGTACCCATCAGCCAAGCCACTGCCCTAAGTAAATTTGGGTACTACCGCCTCAGACAACGGTCTACCGATGCCTCTGGATATCGGTCGAGACTTCGTGAAGCTTCTCAAGCCACAGACAAAACAGTACACGGAAGCTGCAGCATAAAATAAATCACAAACGAACACACACACATCACATTCACGGAAGAAGCAAGTCACAAACGCTGCAACGGATACCACTTTTGGAAGCCGATAGCGCGTTACATAACCGTTACATAATCGAAGACGGCGTGATAGAGCTAGGGCTCGCCGGTGACGTTTATGGATACCCTCTTCGTCTGCAGCGCCTCGGTGTTCTTTGTTCACACTCGAATCTCACAAACACACGCAAGGACAGCCGAAAGGGAATGATTGATTTTTCCGAGTAAAAACTCATGCCGTTTCACCTTCAAACCGATGGCGGCGACGTGACGGGAGTCGACCTCTAAGTCATTAGGCGGTAGTTTCGTCTCGGTCATTGTATCGGGTGATTCAAGGAGCGGTCAGGCTCTTTAAATCGACCGCACAATTCGGTTTGTTAACCTATCGCGTTCCGATTTTGTAAAGCGTTGGCCACAGGTGGTGCATTTTTTCTATAAAATTCGCAAAGAGCGAGCTTACCCGAGGAAAAAGTAAAAAAAGATAAAGGCTTAGCTCCTATGGAAACGCAGCGAAGCCACCGGTCTTCAAATAATACGGCGCCCAATGGTTTGAAGACCGGTGGCTTCACTGCTTTTTCCGTAGGAGTTAAGCCTTTTTCTTTTTTACTTTTTCCTCGGATAAGCTCGCTCTTTGCAAATTTTATAGAAAAATGCACCACCTGTGGCCAACGCTGTACAAAATCGGAACGCGATAGGTTAAGAAACCGAATTTTGCGGTGGATTTAAAGAGCCTGGCCGCTCCTTGATATTATCCAGTAGATAACATACAAACTTGCAATCCGAACCTCAGAAATAAATAAAAGATTGCGAGAAACTTGCCTCGCTGCATGTCCAGCTCAAAGGAATAGCAAGAAGCCAGGATTTCAAAAACAACAAACTACATTGAATGTTAGAAGGACGGGGCGTTTAGCTCCACATCAAAGAAGTCAGCGTAAGACCGTCCAAGGCCGCCCTTGTTCCTCGTAGTTCGTGTACATGGTGCGTTTTGTTGCGCAGAGCCGCTTATACTGAGATAGTCTGGCCTTCTTAAGGATATTTCGACAGCCTGTCAACCACAGCAGCGTAGTCTGACAACCGGGGGATGACTACTTCCGTCCGCCATTTTGTGGCTTTGACTCACAGGAACTCTATGCGATTTCTCGGGAATAAATGAGACAAAGAAGTAACGCCGTTTTGTGTTATAGCGAAATCCGCTGGCTGTAGCGGGCAGCAAGCTCCGCCCATCGGCCAAACCAACTCAATATAAACGGCGCTGGTGATGCGCGCATGAGGGCGCACGCTGGTGGCCACTGAGCCGTTGCTCCATTGGGGCACCCACAATATATATATATATATATATATATATATATATATATATATATATATACATTTAATTTAAAACCGCTAATTTATACAAAGAGGGAATTTCTTAACAGTTTGAATACGGTACTATGACTACAACGACGTTCGAATAGCCGACTGTCCGGAATCAAAGAGAAAAAAGAGAAGCCCGGATTGCAGAATGGCCTCCTCTTTATGACTTGGCGACGAGATCTCACCGAGGCGGCCGTGCCGAGCCGCGCGTATCTCAAGCGCTACTTTTGTGACGTCTTGCCTGCAAGCGCTGCGGCCTTTCCTCTTTGTGGTGTTGGTGCATCCCACTTTTCCCCCAAGAGCATTTTTCTTTGCCTGTTTATTCTCGGAAAGCACTGGGAGAGGAGGATAAGTTGTAGAGAGGAGGTGTGAAGAGAGCCAGTCACACTTTTTTTTTTGTCATCCCGCAGAATGCAAAAGGGAAGAAGAGGGGTAGGTTGCCTTACGACACCCATGTGGCGCTGCTATCAAAATATACCCTAGTTTGCTAATTCGTCCTTCCTCATCCCTCTTTTTATGGCGACCGGACGGCCTGTCGTTCCGGCTAGGAAAGAACACGCTTCCCCCGTATTGGGAGACGATGGTCTTGGTAAGCGCCATCTTGTAGCATCCACTCGTGTTTGTGACAGGCTGGAGCCCCTCCTGCTGCCGATTCAGGAGGACCGAACTACGGTGGTCTGCCCTATTATAGACATTGTGGACGACCACAGCTTGCAATACAAGGGCAAGGGTGCAGAGTACCTCCAGCTCGGGGGCTTCAACTGGAAGGGCGAGTTTGTGTGGATCAACCTGCCCTCGGGCTGGAAGATAGAGCGCGAGACCAGGGTGGACCCCATCAACACACCGACCATGGCGGGAGGGCTGTTTGCCATCGATCGCCAGTACTTCTGGGAGAGCGGCTCCTACGACGACCAGATGGAGGGCTGGGGCGGCGAGAACCTCGAGATGTCCTTCAGGGTACGTGCTCGCCCGTTGGTTGGACCGGGTTTGTGTCTTAAAGGGGTCCTGAAGTTAATTTTGGATGAGTTTGAGGTTCTGAGGATTGCTCTCGAACTGACAACATGGAATGTTGTAAGTTAGACTAACTTTTTGTTTCTCAAGAAATATCATTTTATGTTTTGAGAGTTGCAGGCAAATTATAATGATCACAAGCAAAATAATCTGCTGTCCGTGACGCACTTTGTAGGCCAATGATAGGAGCGATGCGCCTGGACAATCCAGTGCAGGTTAGGTTTATGGCCGCGTCTTCGAAGCCGCTTATTCATCGTAGGCTCGTTGCTGAGCCTGCTTGCTTCAGGCCTCTTCCCCTGTGCTGTCGCAATTTTAGCTCCTAATTGTCAAGACAAGTGCAAAGCTGAGCGTTTTCTTTGTGTTTGAACGAGTAAGCTTATGCAAAGGCTCATCATGAAGCGAATCGGTACGATTCTCGAGCTCAGTCCATCGTTCACAATCTTCTGTATTCGTATAATACCTGCCGTGACCACACAACAGTCGTGCCGTGCGAGCTCTTATTCATACTTTTGAAACTTCATTTGTTTCGTTTTAACCCTGATACTCGGTCAAATCTATTTTATGAAGAACTGAGTTGGCTCGCCGATTTTATATTTTTATTTGACTTTTAAAATATTTTTTATGGCTCTAATCTATAGCAAAATTCCTCCGTGCCTCGTGACTTGTTGCTTCACGCTTTCATATCCATTTGGCGCCACCCTTGGTTGATGTGCTTGCACGTTGTCCGTTTAATATATACTGCACTCATTTTTGCATACACTCTCAGTGTCCCCTGGGTTGCCCGAGCTTCCATTATTCCCAAGAATGAATTTTTCCTGAATTGGCCTGTTCGCCTTGTGGAGGCTGTAATGACTTCAGCTATCGGCACGCAAGTTTCTATTTAATTTTTTTTTAGTGCGTCTTTCGTAGGACTTGTGAATCTTTATGTTAGGTTTCATTGAGGCATGGCCTGTACCTGAGGGCGAAACCTCAACCGACATTTCAGGCATGGTTGACAGGGCAGACAGAGGCTTGAATCACAGCTGGTATATGAAAAGGAAGGAATATGACCATCCTCGCATGAGCATCACGATATATTTACATATCACACAATCAATGCTGCTAATGGTTTGATTGATGTGACACATGTATACTATTTCGTTTTTCTTTTGTTGTTGTTTTTTGCTTTTAAACAAAATTGCTGAAGCAGAAAAACTGCATGCTGCTCCAGCAACATGTTAAATAAATACTGGGTCATGAAGAGACAATCACAAGCGAAACAGCCCAAGTACAAGTAACAAGTTAAAGAAATAAAAGAAACACAGCCATATACTTGTTATTTATTTATATCTATTTCAATTGATCGCATCTTACATTTGCTGAATTCGGATAGTATTTCAATGGACTCCACTGGTGGTATCTGTGGACGTTGCCCTCATATCCCTAATGTACAACAAACGTAAGTAAAGAGTTCTAGTTTATTATTAGTTTCTTTTCGACAACTCACGCTTTACAGGCTCTAATATTGAGATTTTAGCTAAATCAAATTATGCTGGTGCTAAAATACAGAAGGATGTTTTTAGACAAACTGTCACCCTCCACAGGTTTCACATTTTCTGCTACTAGTGCAGAATCTTCCACTGGACAGCTGTTGAAAATCTTGCTGTTCCTTCTGTTTTCCTCTGTTGTCAGGGCGTCCAACTGTAGGGAGCTTGGAGGCCGAGGAAGCTTTTTAGGGCCTGTAACATTGTTTATTTTACTTGGAAATCACAATTCAAACTAAACTATGTATTTGCCGATTATACAATGCTGGAGTAAATAAAAATGTGAGAAAAAAGTATAATTCCAAATTACGGCACTATATTTTGGTACATGCTCTGGAAAGTTCACTGTAAGATCACAATCAAAGAACAGGGGGGAATTCGGTCGTTTTCCCCACCATACGAACATGTTTTCAGTAATTGTGCGTGTTCTAAAAAAATAAAAAATACATGCCTGCATAAGTGTGCGAACTAAATCATGAATTCACGAAGAACCAACTTTGCATAAAATTTTCTTTTTCCACGAGCATTTTAAAATTTTTTAGACTCAAGGCCTCTAAAGCATCTGCGAACCAGCGCATGCAGAGTGGCACGCCCAGAATCGAGGTCGCGAGCTGATTTACCGATCGCCCGAAGGTCATACATATAAATGCCATTTAAAACGCCCACAATGCAGGTGTAACATTCTCTTAATTCGTGAACATGCAACGAAAATAATTGCAGAGTCTGAAACACTTTTAACCTCGTCTCACTAGAGCGACAAACACCGATTTTTGTCGGGCGACACCACAAGGGTCCGTGCCACTGACGCTGTCCCACTGCAACGACCAACACCCGCGACTAACGCCGACGATTGCCGACAAACAATCGACGACGGACGAGTTCTTGTCTGTCGTTGGGCTTGAAGCGCAGCAAGCAGTCCGATCGAGGAACATCTCTCGGAGACAATCTTATCCTCCTTGCCCACTTGCGCCTTCTGGTGCCTCTCTTCCCACCCTTCTACCCTTCCTCCCGTTCCTCCGGTGGCGTGCTCCGCCGCTCGACCTTCAGAGAAGTCCTTGGCGGCCACTGATTAGGTGACTATTAAATCTTATTCAAGGGATATAATTATTGCAGCAGGTGAGCAGCTACTAAGCACCACAGCCTACTCCCATGACCGTCATCACTAACTACCAAATGCCAAACTTCGGCAAATATGTAAATATTTTCGCCGGAATGACTAGTCGGAATAAAATTAAACACGTTTTACTTAGACACGAGAGGAACAGCACTGGGAGATTTAAAGAGACAGGTCGTGTCTTTACGCTGTTTATGTACAGCTAGCTACCTTCTACTTCGTGATTGCTTGAAATCTCATTGGGTATGCAGCACCGAAGAATGATGGGAAGATACAACAGGCAAGGATGTTGGGGCATTATGAAGGTACATAAGGGAGTTTTAGAATAGGGTGTCCCAACGCCGTGGGCACCTAAGCCATAGCGAAAGAAGAGCGCAGCGATATTTGCGCTGCCGGCTTATTGAATACGGTTTTAAATATGGAGCGTGGGGTAGTTGTGTTCCTCACTTGCAACGCCAATACGCCTCAGAAGCAATATTAATAAAGTGAGAAATATAAACACATATGTTTGCGCTTAGCAAACATTTTTTTATTTGTTGCCTGCGTCACAAATAATGGCTAAGGTAAAACCAAATCTATTCGCTTTTGTACAATCATTAAAGGTTTGAAGCCAAGACCAAATTTATTCGATTTCGTCTTTTTTCCTTTTCAGGAAAGTCTTTTATCCCTCTGTCTTGTAGCTCGCTCCTTGTTCGACCTTTCGTGCTTTCGCTCAGCTATGTCTAAGTTAAGGCGAGGCCTCTCTGACGTCCTATGAGACCAGCTTTGGCATTTGTATTTTAGCTGGTTGGACTTAGAAGATCCATTTCTTCGCTGTTGGGAGCCATCTACCCGGCAGTACAAATCGAGCGGTGGGTTATTTTTTATTAACTTCATGACATAAGAAGACATTCGGAGGATGTCTTATGCTTTTGAGCTTTTAAGCGCGTCGCGAGTCATCGCTTGTCCGTGTCTTACCTGTACCTTTTCTGTGTCTTCGTTCGTGCGTGAGATAGGGTCAAGACGAGTCACTAGGATTCGCGAGACGCTGCCATGTCGACAATTACCGCGCCTCTTCAGGCTTACACACGTAATAAGAAGACTATCTAAAAGACAGGGCGATATTATCGCTCGTACTTTGTGATTTCAGTGAGGTAAGGCAAGGCAAACGCCTGTTGCATCATTTATTGCCGATGAACGTGCCTAATATCGCAGCGACCATGACGGATTTTTTCTGAATCGAGCGATGCGGGGCGCCGCCATGTTTGCCTTAAGAGCCTTAGGGACAGCCCTAACCCAAAAGGCAGTTAGGGTATTCCGCACGTGCAGTCATTGACTCCGATTTCTTACGGGGCCACCAAGTGTAGGGTCCCGCTCTAAAACTCACTATTGTGTCGTTTTTAATTTGTAAGCATAAGAACATTCTTGCTTTATACTTGAGAACTCAACCATTCCCAAATTTTTCCGAGAGAACAAACCAAGTATTTCTTGACTGCATTTTTTTCTTTTTTCGGCATGTAGAGGGCACATATTGTAGAATATCCGTACAATATTTACGCTTGGGAACAATGTGTGATGTCCGATACCTCAATATGTGAATGCTGTTATATATAAACGTATTAAAAGGAAGCTGAAGCGTTTCTTGATTTGAGGAAAAACCCTTAAACGTCTTCATTTGGCCTCCAGGATCAGAAATTAATTTTCAAAGTACCGCTGAAGTCACTCATTCCCAGGGCGTGGCGTCATCTTAGGAGTTTTCGAAATCTCTACTCTCGCGCATCTACATCGCCTATCAAAGCTATGCACGCGCACTCTCGCTATGATCATAAAGGTCAGCAAGACACGTCACGACTGGTGTCGGTGCGGGGGAATATACCTGGCAAGCTTGCAATTGCACGCGCTGCCCACACGAGCTACACAGGCTTGGCGGCCCAAAGATCCCAGTATGACATCACTACTGGTAGTAGGTTTTTTCGTGTTTTTTCGCGTTTCGTTACATCTTCGTTGAAAACGAACGTGATATTCAGATTCACGGGATAAAAATACACCAAAATTCACCTCTAACACGTTGCTTTTTCAAGAAGTTTTTCAGCTTCTCTAAGTTGTTTAGGGCATATAAATATTACAGCGAAACTGTTTATGGCTAGGGTTCCGTGGATGTTTCGTGTGCTTGACCAAAACTCTACGCTCGCACTACACCCACGCGCTGCACCGCACCCACGCGCCACACGTTCCGGCGTCTGCAGCAGTAACTTTTCTAAAGCAAAAGCCTAAAAAAACGGCATCTTGCACGCGCGTTCGTCAACGCTTTATTTGGATATTTACTTCGAATCTTTTATACGGGGAAGGAGTGCACGTGCGGCGCGTGGAATACCACACCCTGCATTCTCATTGAAGCTTGGGTAATTTAGCAATTTTCGTGTGCGTGACCAAATACTCCACGCTCGCACCAAAATCTCTTAAGGTGCAACCCCACCGTGCATGACGTTTTGGTGCTTTTTTGACGGCTTATAACTTTCTTCCTATGTGCCTTACAAATATAAAGTTATATGTCAAAGGAAAGAGCTGTTTTTCAACAATACTTTAATGTCTCGATATTACGATCATTTTTAGTTGTTAGTTAAATATTCAGCATTTAATAGACCACAGTCTCTAATATTGAAAAAAATATTTCTCGAGTTCTAAGGTCCCCTCGTCCACGATGTTTTACATGAGCGTTCGGTTGGATGTAATAACCTAAAAAAGTAAGCAACGAACTGTACAGATAATGTATATTTTAAAATAAAAAATAAAGTTTAAAATGGTATTATTTTATGGCGCTATAAAAACGGAATCACGTGAACTATTCAAAATAATGAGACATTAAATTATAAAGCATCTCTCAATATTACATTTTACAGAACTTCCATATTGATATACTGCACGTTAAGGAGCTATAAGACCTCAAACTTTCCCATTCAGTTACGGCAAATTGTAGTTTCTTAATATAAAGTACAGATGGCGACACGTGTTCTAGAACAGCTTGATGTGCATTTTCCGTCGTGTGCCGCGTGGAACGCCACGTGAAAGACAGAAAAAGCGCCAGATGTCAGGATGTCAGATGCCTGGATGCCCGCAGTGAGCGAGCCGGAGATGTCAGAACAACAAGCGCGAGGCTCCGGGTGCACCACAGCTACTTTTGCGGGACATGCCCGACGCGATCCAAATAAAGTGGGCGCCATGAAATGCATTCTGCCATTTCAGATCCCGCCACGTATACGAAAACATTTTAATGTTTTTATCACTTGCAAAAATCATTTTCGCAATCAAACTATGCTTGTCGGAATGGTTCGACTATGTTTTGTTTCAAAAACTACCTCGGTGGCTCTTAAGTGGCAATGATATTAAAACAAAACACAAGGCATTAAATAGTCTCAGTGTCTCTGAGCCAACGCGCTGGCCCATGAATTCATATATGTCGAGTTTAGATATAGGCCGAGGTGCCCGCTATCCGATGGAGGCCAATCTGAGATTTCGGTTGCACGTCAAAAGATCTCCAATTAGTCAAAATAAATTCACAATTTTTTTTATTGGGGTGTGTTAAGTGGTTTTTGTTGGTTTGGCTTGTGAAACCCTAAGATCTAAATAATTGCTTTGCTTTACCTTAGTTCGGAGCGCAGCCAACGCTACGGGCTGATGAAACCACTGAAGCAGCGCAAGAGCGCGAGGTCAAGCTGTTCGTTCTCTTTCTGCGCCAATGCGGTCGGGCTAAACTAGGGCCACTAAATACGCTACGCTTCATACACATCTTGGTGCTTAGAATTATGGTTGTCAGTTATCTTAAGGTTTATCTGAAATCACAGTGAACGCTTTTCTGTCCTCCACAAGTGTTTAAACAGTTCGCGACAAAGCAAAGCAATATTACGTGAGCTTCCTGACACCGAAGCTAATGCTGAGGAAGTCGCACTTTTGAATCATGACGATCGGCAGTTGCGTTTGATTTGTTACTAACCACCAAGATGGCGGCGCCCCCAACAATATCGGGTTCAAAAGTGCCAATACTCTAAGCGTAGCTCATTTGGTTAAGTTCACAGGGTATACCAAGTGCGGTGGGGTATTGTTGGCCGAGTGTGTTGTGGCACCGCAGATCAGAGCACGTGGAGAAATGCTCGAGCGCGAGCTCCGTTCAAAGCACGGAGCTCACGCTGCAGAACCTGTAGGCACTAAATCCCCTCGATGTTGTTTGCGTTGATCTTTGAAATAACCTCAAAGGTGCCAGTGCACGAGGCCGGTGTCTCAAGCGGCCCTTGGAGGCAAATGGCAACGCAGCGCTAAAATGACTGGCCCTTGAAAGCGAATGGCAACGGAGCACCCGCTCGTGGCACGTGCCTTGCGCGTTTCCACAACAATGGTTGGCGGTACTTGTAAAAAACGCGTTTATCAAGTGGCCTTAGCAGGGACCTTGGGTTCAGTCGCCCATCTGCATCCTACCGTCGTGCGATTGTGTACCACATATACTGCTTAATGAACGTTAAAGACCCCGAGCTAACTGTTGTACTGTACTTTTTATAACCTTCAACGGGTAAGAATGTCGCCCTACGAAACTGCTGCTATCTAAAAAACTAACGACTAATTTTGAATGCACCGTTGCATTGCATTTTTATTGTGTGTTCGCTTGTTTGCGTTCTTTTTTTTTTAACTACATCTTTGATTATGCGGCTCTTACTTATGATGAAACAGACTACATTTGTCGGACTTCTGGAGAAATATAATATAACTAAGAAAATGGCACGTGAACGCAACAGACAAAAACAAAAGACACATATAGGCGCACTTAATAAAAATAATTGAAATATTAGGATTGATTATAATTGTTTTTTCAAATGTTTGAGCGAACCAAAAGCAATAAAAGCGAGCTCGATGCTTTGGATGGTGCGCTTGTTCACTGGAAGCGTAGTTCAGGGTAGTATGCTCGCACTTGTATGTTCCGCTTCTCTCGCACAATAAAACCAAATACTTTACTGGCAATGTATTTAGTGAAACAAAGCTTACCTTCAGTATATGTGCAATGCCCTTAGTTTTCGCGTGATTACACGCTTGCTTATCATTTTTGTTTTGCAAAAATATTCCAAAAGCCGGGAGACATCATAATTAAAATAATAGCACCGACTTGACACAACAGGGAAAACAATTTCATTAGACGTTTCGCCTCCCATGCGGGAGGCATCTTCAGTAGTTACAAAGCAAATGCAAGGTTCAACCTCAAGTCACCGCTATTTATCAGTAATGTCCGTATAAGCTTCGTGGAGAGGGCCGCGGTTTTTGTTACACACGGATGTGTCCCTGCGGACAAACCACGATTCTAGGAGTTTCCGGGGCCTCCATCTGTCCTCCCTCGCCAAGGTCGTCGCGGCATCAAAGTCAAAAGAATGCCCCATTGTCCACGTATGGTCCACAAGCTCAGTCTTCAGTCGCGTCACGTGGGATGCGTACGTGACGTCACGCTTGTGTTCTTTGAGTCTGGTCTCTCTCCTCCGTCCCGTTTCACCAATGTAGGAAGCCGGGCAGTCATTGCAGGGGATCGTGTAGATAATGCCTCTCTGGACGTTCGGCGGGGTTGGGTCCTTTGGTTTGGAAACAGAATTTCCAATTGTTCTGTATGGCTTGAAAACAGTTCGAATGCCAAGGGGCCTCAAAGTGCGACTGATAGGTTCGGAGACTCTTTTGACATAGGGGATGCACACTACATTCTTATCTCTTTCCCTTTCACACGGTTGGACATTTTGTTTCATTTGGTTGTTGACCTCGTCAACAAAACGCTTAGGGTAGTGACGTTTCTTTAAAGTTTCCTGTAAATGAGTCATCTCATTTGCGCCATGGAGCTCGTTAGATGGCACGGTATTTGATCTGCGTACAAACGATCGTACTACTGATTTCTTGTGTTGCACTGGGTGATGGGACAAAAAATCCAAAAAATTATCTGTTTCACATGGTTTGCGGTACACACCCGTTTCAATCCTGTGGTTCGGTTCGCCTGTCCTCATTACACATACATCTAGAAAGGGCAACTTGCCCTGCTGTTCTGCCTCGCAAGAAAACTGTATCGCGGGGTGAACACTGTTTAGCTCTCGGTGAAAATCGTTAGCATGACATTTATCTAAAATGACAAAAGTGTCATCCACATATCGGCGGTAAAATTTGACCGGGAACGCAACAGTTTTTAGCACTTTCTCTTCAATATGCTCCATAACAAGATTGGCAACACTGACGGATACCGGGCTCCCCATTGGACACCGTTCACCTGATGATACGTCTCTCCACGGAAGGCGAAAAAACACTGGTTCAAGCAAAAACGTAAAAGTAAAATTATATCATCAACGTGAAGTGACGTGCGTGCTACCAGGCTTTGATCAAGTAGACGCTCGCGTGCGACATCAATGGCAACATCGTTAGGAACATTAGTGAAAAGAAATACTACATCGAGAGAAAACATTCCTTCATTCGGAAGGAGGGTTTGGGCGCGGACCAACTGAACGAATTCTGGCGAGTTCTGCACACAAAGACCATTTTTGCCTGTCACCGGCGCCAGTAACTCTACCAAATATTTTGACAGGTCGTACGTGGGGCTACCAATAAAGGATACAATCGCGCGCAGAGGACAATCTGGTTTGTGCACTTTAGGTAGGCCGTACATTTTGGGTGTGCATCCGTCGGAGGAAAAAAGGCGGCGGTACAGAGAATCATTCATCCTACCCTTCTTTCAAAGTTCTCGGAGGTGATCAACTAAAGAACGTTCGGTTTTCCCAGTTGGGTCGCGGGCTAGTTTAACAAAGTGTGTGGGATTACTAAGAACATTATACATTTTCTGGTCGTAGTCGGTCTTGTCGAGAACTACCGTTCCCCCACCGTTATCAGCACGCACAATGACGATCGACTCATCAGCTCTCAACTCCTGCAACGCCTTGCGTTCATGCTCGTCCAGGTTTGGCTGCGGCGGCTTGGCATTGTTCAAAATGGACAGCACACGACTCCGGGCAAGGTTGACGCCAGTCTCGCTAGATATGTGGCGGAGTTTTTCCTCGATTTCGACAATAAAGTCACGCTTGGGGACGTATCGAGGTGCCATTGCAAAGTTAAGACCTTTTGAAAGAAGACTCACGTGGTGGTCCGTCAATTCCTTGGAAGAGTAGTTGAACAAAGTCCGTTTCTCGTTCACAAGAAATCAGTAGTACGATCGTTTGTACGCAGATCAAATACCGTGCCATCTAACGAGCTCCATGGCGCGAATGAGATGACTCATTTACAGGAAGCATTAAAGAAACGTCACTACCCTAAGAGTTTTGTTGACGAGGTCAACAACCAAATGAAACAAAATGTCCAACCGTGTGAAAGGGAAAGAGATAATAATGTAGTGTGCATCCCCTATGTCAAAGGAGTCTCCGAACCTCTCAGTCGCGCTTTGAGGCCCCTTGGCATTCGAACTGTTTTCAAGTCATACAGAACAATTGGAAATTCTGTTTCCAAACCAAAGGACCCAACCCCGCCGAACGTCCAGAGAGGCATTATCTACACGATCCCCTGCAATGACTGCCCGGCGTCCTACATTGGTGAAACCGGACGGAGGAGAGAGACCAGACTCAAAGAACACAAGCGTGACGTCACGTACGCATCCCACGCGACGCGACTGAAGACTGAGGTTGTGGACCATACGTGGACAATGGGGCATTCTTTTGACTTTGATACCGCGACGACCTTGGCGAGGGAGGACAGATGGAGGCCCCGGAAACTCCTAGAATCGTGGTTTGTCCGCAGGGACACATCCGTGTGTAACAAAAACCGCGGCCCTCTCCACGAAGCTTATACGGACATTACTGATAAATAGCGGTGACGTGAGGTTGAACCTTGCATTTGCTTTGTAACTACTGAAGATGCCTCCCGCATGGGAGGCGAAACGTCTAATGAAATTGTTTTTCCTGTTGTGTCAAGTCGGTGCTATTATTTTAATCATTATTGTTTTCGTTCCCCACTGTGATTCAGTTCGTGCTCTTTTGTGCGCTACTTGCATTAGGGACCAAGGTAACGCAGGAGCATTCTATTTCGCGGATTGTAAAAAAAAAAAAAAAACATATGCAACTTGCCACGTGTGCCACAATCAATACAAAATATTCTAAGCTTCACATGTGGCCGCTTGCGTGAGTAAACATTGTTGTTTGTCAAGAACAATTACGATTGTATGAAATCACGTGAGAAAAACTCGTTCTAAGCACGCGACTGTTGGCATGCAGTGAATACTCATAATGGGCGCCGAGATGGTTGGTAGCTGTCAGCAGGTGGAGTTTTTCTATCAAAACAGATTTAGAATGTTTCCTTCTTTCTGTTTTAAGCAATCAGGAGACAACTCACACCAAATTTGAGGGTAATAAAGTACTATGAGCATCCACACATTACGGCCTGAGCAGTATATGCGTAGAAGCTTTAGCTTTTGATGCACCCTTAACTGTCGATACGCTCAACGCTCGTGTAAAATGTAGGGCTGTTTCATTCTTAATCAGCGTAACATGTGCGTGCTTATACTATATTTTATACAACGTCAAACTCTACCCGTTTGCATCTTTTTCATTTTTGCACACCACCACTTGCGAGCATAAATCACCAAATTAAGACCGGTACAGAATATCACAAAAAAAATAATTACAGGGTTTTTTACCGCAAAAAATATACTACGCATTGCCTAACACTCATTCTCCGCCCAAAGGTAGCGCTAGGTCACAACCAGATGCCAAAGTTTCATCCCGAACGGACATTTTATTCAAAAGTTAAAAGTGATTTTCTGAAAAGTTCAATGGAAAAATAGAGCCCATTTTTCCATTGAACTTTTCAATGGAAAAGTTCAATGGTTCTAATGAACTTTTCAAAGTTCAAAGTTCAACGGCCGCCATTTTCCTCTTGAACTTTTCAAAAAATCACTTATAACTTTTGAATGAGGTATCGGATCGGGCTGAAACTTTGACATCTGGTTGTGACCCCTAGCGCTACCATTGGGCGGAGAATGAGCGTTCGGCGATGCCTAGTTTATTCTTGCGGAAAGAACACAAACTGTATTTTTTTTTGTTTTTCGACACCCTGTACATTGCTTAAACTATGTGCAAGAGCTATCCACAAACCCAGAATCTTTGCCTGACCATTCATTGCATTTATCACTGAATTCGTATTAAAATTAATTCTTATCATTTATTGCTGTGAGTTAGTTTTGAACCTCGGCATTTTTTCTATTATGACTCCCGCACCAGTCCTACTTTGGGTTTACCAAACTCAATATCTAAACCTGAGTGTCATTTTTTTGTGGTTTCCAGTCTCGTGGTTTTGGTCAAAATAAACACCAAGCTTCCTAAATGAGACACCTGATCCCGCCCAAAAAATAGTTTATTTTTTATTTTTAGGCAGTTAATTTCTTCAGCTAGAATTTTGGAAACCCAAGTCTATCACGTCATCTCGTTTTCCTGAAAATTCACAATGCGCCAAACACATGCACGACAAAAGGGCCGGCCCGTCATATTGCCGCCCGCAGAGCTGAAAAAGCAACGCTGGGTCACGGACTTCTAGAAGATTCGCCTTCGGTTCATTCTTGCACCAGACGTAACTTTCGCCCTGCTTTCTTGTTCTCGAAAGTGCCAGTTCATCCTCGCCCCGAGCGCGCGACGCTCGAACCTTCTTTGCCGAACTTTCGAGATGGTGACGCACTGTAGATAAGCATCTGCCAGCGACCTTGTCGAGTCTGTCTCGCTCTCGCTCTCTGTTACGCTGCCGAATCGCCTCCTGCTTCTCTGCTGCCTTCACGCTCTTTCCTTCCTTTTTTTGTTTGAAACAAGTTCGCCGATTAAAACTTTATTTTTCAGTTCACTGTTCGTCCTCTCGTCACCTTCATTCGTGTCAATATAAATCTGATCACATTGAAATATGAGTAATTGGCCTCTGAAATCTCCGATAACGGCGCACAGGCAACTTTGTATTTCTTTCAACGCGTCGGTGGTTTTGTTGTGCATGTGTCTCGCCATTTGGCTCAGGACGATTTTCGCGTTTTGTTCTTCCCACATTTGCTGGAGACGTGAGCTCGGAGCGTAGGCAACTGGCCCCTTGCACAAGAACTGGCGCAGCCGTGCGCGTTCCAAAGAAAGCTCGTGCGGAGAAAAACAAGCAAGGGACCAGGAATGTCAAATTCAGGATATAGAAAAATACCCCACTGTATCGAAGCGCCACCACACACGATTTCTCGGATTGATGTGCAGGCCTGGAAGGCGATCCCACCGCCATCTGTTGGTTCGGGATCACACTAACCAAGGGTGGGGTTGCACCTTAAGGCCGGTTCAGACACTTGCGTTTGAGTGCGTTTGACTACGTTGCGTCGAGAACCGAAAGCGTGTCACCGGAACATCTGTGCTTCGTATGAAGCGTGGGGTCCAATTCAAGGAATCATCTTGGTACGCGATATAAGGGATGTCCTGGTTTCTCGCAGCCGCAACGCAGTCAACTGCAGTCAAATGCAACTGTTTGAACCAGGCTTTAGTCGTCGTTGCAAGCGCTTGTGTGCCTAGTTTCCATTCCTTCCGCTCTCTCGGGGAGGCGGCCCCGTCGCACACGTCTACATTCCGACGGGTGGCGGTCGCGTCGTGCGTGGCTAGTTTCCTCCGGCTCCTCGGGGCGGCGATAGTCGTGCACGCCAACGTATATGAACAACCAGAAAGACAATTTGCCGTTCTCCATTTTCAATTTCACTTCCCTTATCTCACCGTAATCGGGAGGCGGCGTATAGTCCGGACTCCCAAAGAGCAACGCGCCTACGAAGAGCAATGGCGGGAACGGCAACGAGAATATCACCGGTGGCGGCAGGTGGCACGAGTGTGTGTCACCTGCCGCCACCTTTCGTCACGATGACCACCGATCAAGACAATAAATGTGCTTGTACCTTTGTTTAAAATTCTGTGTCATGTCTGTGTCGTATGGTAAACAGCTTCTCAGGTCATCCACCATCACAGAATGGAATGGCTCCCAATTGTTTATACCCATTTTGTGCTTTCTTTGTTGCATGTAGAGCGTAATGGCACATTAAGCTTTCTTAATGCACAAGAGGTCATTGAAAGATCCTACGAAGCTTTGTTAGACCTGCGGGTGGCGTGGGCACGCCGATGTGAAAGGCTGAATGGGAAGGTTATTTTTTTTTACTGCAGGCAGGCATGGTGTTTCTCAGAAATGAGAATTATTACTATGACGACAGAACATACTTCAAACTAAACACAATATGGCTGCTTCATATGTTTCTGTTTTCTCCAGTTGTTATCCGACTTCATGCTTTACGTAAAATACCGAGCGGGTACCAGGGTTGGGCAGAAATACTCGAAAATGTATTTGGAAATAGAAATACTGGGATACATTTAAATAGTAGCTAAAATACTGATACTGAAATATATCTGTAAAAGTGTATCGCGATACGTATCGGAAATACAAAGTATTTGGAAATACAAATACAGGAATACATTTTAGGGAGGGCAAAAATACCAATACAAAAATACTGATACTGCAATACATTTTTCAAATTCGTTTGACACGCCAAATAAGATGAAGATTGAAGATGGAAGAGGAAGTTTTTGATCCTGAAATTACTTTCCCGTAGGCTTGGCACTTTGCCTTGAAGGTAGTGATTTAGGATGACGAGGAGTCTTCAATGGGCTCGAAAAAACGTTTCATCAAGCACTGACTGCGGTCCCTTCCCTGACATCCTGTCTGACGAGGAATGCGAAAAAAACTTTGACCTCTAAATAAATTCTATGTCATCCTAAATCGCATCAAAGCGTCACCACGCCCCTGTCCAATAAGGACGCCCCTGTCAACATTTATCACATCATCGTCAAGGTGGAATGAACTGGTATTTTTAATCTGGAGGTGTGGCCTTGAACATGAAACATTTCCACGCTGTTGTATGAAACGATAGTACGTACTTTCGTTGTAGGTTACCTCGTTGAAGATCGTTCAGGCAGTGTCATTTGGAATTTTCAAGAATAGTGGACCACCTGAAGAATCCTTAAACACATGTCTTATCTTCTGTTACGGTTGAAAAAACGATACGGTGGCATCCCTGTTGTGAAGGTCCTTTCTGCCGACCCTCCACCACCAACGCATGGACTGCAGTCCTCAAGTTTCGTCGTGCATACTCCAAATAGAGACCTCGTGAATTGGGACCTGACATTGCCGGCACAGGTACAAGCTCTCCGAGGAATAGCGCGCTCGAGACGAATCGCAGGTGTACGAAGTCTGGGTCGGCGTGCACAGAGGCCACGTCTGGCCTCCTTCCTGGGCTTCGGATTACCAGTGCAGCAGCTCACTTTCACGTCGGCTGATGACGTACCCTTGAGCCGTGCAATATGTTACGGGCGCAGCCGCAGACGCATTCGAATATGTGTTGAACTTCACTGCGTGAGTCATCCTACTATTTCAAGCCAACCACTGCCAGGCTCGTGCTAACGGACTGTGACTCAGCTTTGCTGGCTGGGTGTGCTGTGTACGCTAAGGCCAGAGAGACGGTTAGCAGCGGGCTTTGGATGCCAGCCAACAGTGGCTCAAGAAACCCCTACCTAAGGACCTGCGGCAGAAGATGCTCTGACTCCACTCCTGGCACGCCACCTGGTTCGAGACCCCGACTACGCAACAATGCTCAGAAGAGAGAAGAGCACGTATAAAAAAATAGTTTGGAGAATCGGAAGGAACCTTGGTCAACATGGTAACAATTCCCCAACATCTCCTTGACCCTGGTGCCCTCAGAGTAAAACAAAATGCGTTCGGATTTGTATTTGTTTTTTTTTTCGGGGGGGGGGGGGGGGGAGAGTATTTCTCAAGAAATGTAACGAAATACATTTGACCCTGATTGTATCGCGATACAAAGGAACATTCAAAATGTATTTCGATACAGAAATACAGATACTGGGGAAAACAATGTATCGCAATACAGAAATACAGATACAAAATGTACTTCTGAAATACTATCGCGATACATTTGTATCGCGATACTCCCAACCCTGGCGGGTACCCACGTAGGAGTTTACGTAATCTTGAAAAATGTGGAAACGGGCGCTTGGTGAGGTCCGAGAGCAGAACAGCAGAAGAGGCACACGGTAGGGCAGGCCCCTGTTACATCCGACGGAGCGGTAAAGGAGCAGTAGGGGGGTCCGGCGAAACTTCTAAGTTATACAGCGGCCGCCCCTCGCTCGTCAAGTTTGCTTTGCGCCAGCACAATTAAGTCAAGCTGCGCCCCATTGCACCGGTGCACGCACATAAAGCTTCACCGCGTCGCATTGATTTCTCGGAGAAGCAGCTGACATGGAGAAGCACTTTGTTTAGATCGGTGGGATTGGGAGTTTGCTAAGATTGGCGCTTGATATCTTTTTTGCCTGTATTAAAAGAAAATGTAGGAAGTGGGCGGGTATTGTGACGCGAGCGCATTTTCGGTATTCTATGGTAGCTGCTGAGTGCCATTGTCTCTGACGCAGATTTGGATGTGCGGCGGGAAGCTGGTGATCGCACCCTGCTCTCATGTGGGGCACATCTTCCGTAGCATGCAGCCGTACAAGTTCGTCAACAACAAGGACACGCACGGCATCAACACCGTGCGTCTTGCCGAGGTTTGGATGGACAGCTTCAGGAACTACTTCTACCAGAACCGTCCCGACCTCAAGGTGTGTGTGTGTGTGTGTGTGTGTGTGTGTGTGTGTGTGTGTGTGTGTGTGTGTGTGTGTGTGTGTGTGTGTGTGTGTGTGTGTGTGTGTGTGTGTGTGTGTGTGTGTGTGTGTGTGTGTGTGTGTGTGTGTGTGTGTGTGTGTGTGTGTGTGTGTGTGTGTGTGTGTGTGTGTGTGTGTGTGTGTGTGTGTGTGTGTGTGTGTGTGTGTGTGTGTGTGTGTGTGTGTGTGTGTGTGTGTGTGTGTGTGTGTGTGTGTGTGTGTGTGTGTGTGTGTGTGTGTGTGTGTGTGTGTGTGTGTGTGTGTGTGTGTGTGTGTGTGTGTGTGTGTGTGTGTGTGTGTGTGTGTGTGTGTGTGTGTGTGTGTGTGTGTGTGTGTGTGTGTGTGTGTGTGTGTGTGTGTGTAAGGGGGGGGGGTGAGGAATCCTTCCAGTTTCGAGCTTGGAAATTTGTTTGTTATTGGTGGAATTATACAGGCAGTTTCCGTGGACACTAAATCACGTGATTTATTTTTGTGCTTTATCAAAAGCTTTTTTTTAAATACTACTACTAATAATAATT
This sequence comes from Ixodes persulcatus, assembly GCA_013358835.2. Lineage (NCBI taxonomy): Eukaryota > Metazoa > Arthropoda > Arachnida > Ixodida > Ixodidae > Ixodes > Ixodes persulcatus. Next base: position 21,098 of record JABSTQ010006681.1, read on the forward strand.
CGTTATTTTCTGGTAGTGTCCAAAACGGCCGCAAAGTCCTTCTTATTGGCATGCTTTGAACCAAAATTAGCTTCGCAAAAACACAGCCAACTGTACAAACAAATTACAGGAACATCAGAGGTCTGTACAATGAGTATACGGCGTGCTAAACGCGAAACAAAAGCACTACACTAAAACACACAAAATGTATATAAAAGACTACAATCTTTACAGTTTTGATAAAATATTGTGCGCGTATATGTCCAAACCGACATAATAAAGTTCATAGTGCGTAATCCTAGACCTTTGTGAGGCATGAAATGGGGTATTCGGATGAAATAGTGAGATCACTGTATTACTTCGCATCGGTACGTGAAAGACTACAGATGACAAAAGTGATATGCTATCTATTTGACTAGACATTACATTATATGAAAAGCATCACATCTCGAATGGTACGTTGTTTAGATAGCTCTTCTAAGCCGAAATGGTTCACGAGGGATTTATAATTATAGTAACAACGGCTATGAAACTATCTATCATAAACTGGATAAGGATGGCTAGTTGGGCTAGTTGGTTTGGCATCATGGTGGAATACGCCAAAACAACGAGGACGAAAACGAGGGAAGAACTAGACAGGACGCGGCGTACCCCGCCGCGTGCTGTCTAGTTCTTCCCTCGTTTTCGTCCTCGATGTTTTGGCGTATTCCACTATCATAAACTGTTCCCACCATGCGCTTCTTAACTCACTCAGTTTCCTGTTCTGATTACAAGACAAGGAGTTCCACGCTACGGAGTGGAATTCATGTCTTGATCGAACCAGGGAACAAAATAAATATATCGAACATCTAAAGCTAGAAAGCTGAGCGTCATTCGTCAAATCAGGCTGTTTCCGCGAATATAAACAACTTAACATTTAGAATAAAAGTATGGCAAATAAAATTGAAAATATCCCAACAGTTATGTCCTGTTCATTCTCCGGACATTATGCTTGCCACCGAGTCGTGCTTACATCAGGGTATTCGAATTTTTTTACCTATGCCCTCCCCAGTATAACATTCTAAGGGAAGACAGGCGTTCCAGGTGAGGTGGTAGAGCCATACCTTATGAAACATTACAGCTTACGCCTGTCTGTGTGCCAATCGACCATTATGTTCTATTATGCAAGATAATGTATGAAAAAGTATATATTGGTTTGTGCAATATATCGACTTTCACACCCTCTTAACTTGATTTGTGACCCTAAATATTTGCATTTACCATGTTAAACGTACAAATAACTTTATTCTTTTAGGTGATTTTAATCTATAATATATTAATTTGAAAACTCTCACTGTGAGTAATCCAGATTGTGCACATGGGAAAGCTTTAGTTTACTTTTCTTCCAACAAATTTGTCAAAAGAGTGAACTATCCTACTGCAGGCGAATATCTATTAGATCTGGTTTTTTCTGAATTATAGGTTATCTGCCCGTGAGCATAATATTGAAATATGTGATGGTATAGCTGATTATAAAATGGTGCTTGTGTCTATCTCTTTGCAGCAAAATCTAAGTTATCGAGCTGCGCTACATCCATTCCCGACTTAACAATGCCCATAACGTTTCAGTTCTTGACTTCTGAGATTTATCTTTCGACCTGTATGAGAAACTGGCTGTTGATTGTGGTTCAGACAAGGATGCCTTGTGACAGTTTTAAACATACATTAATTATGTGCGTATCAAACGTTGTGCCTCACACTATAAAACAAATGTTCGTAACTTGTGTATGTATAGATATATTTTGCACCCATAGCATAAAATTGCCCGAGGAGAAAGCCGAAAATCAATAGTAAAACATTATGTCTTCAGCTTTTTTCAAAACTAAATATTCGTTTTAAAATTTAAAAAAAAATGGATAGACGGAAAGTGTATTTTAATACCGCACTTCGTTGTTTTATGATAAACTCGCCTCAAACGTTCTGAAGACATATTTCACCCAAAGAAAAGTCATCGTTACCAAGTAATGTATCCGCAAATGAGTTCAATTCTTTTTAGATCAGTCTTTAGTGATGACGATGGTGGTATTTCAAACTTTCAACATAGATATGTGAGTCAAATTGGCTTTGCTTGTGATACAAAGGAGCGAATTGTTAATTTACTATTGAATAAATTAGATACTAAAAAAGTGCTTGACCGGATAGAATTTCTAGGGCTTTCCTGAAGCGTTATGTAGAATGTGCCTCAATGTATTTAAACGTCTTGTATGGAGTATACCTCGATCATTCAGTTTAACCAGATGACTGGATTATGGCAAAAACTATACCACAGTACAAGGACGGAGATACGAACATTGCACCAAACTACAGACCCATTTCCTTAGCAAGTAGAGTGTGTAAAGTATTAGAGCACATTGTTTTTACACACATGTCATCACCACTGAATAAGCATAATCTTATTTCTAAGAATCAGCACGGCTTTAGAAAGTCTTTATCCACCACCACACAGCTCATTGAATTCACTCACTAATTAGCAGAAACCATTAATGATAGAGGGCAAACCGATGTAATATTTTTATACTTCGCGAAGGCGTGCGGTAAGGTATTTTATTCGAAACTGTTATTTATTTATTTATTTATTATTTATTTACACAGTACCTACATCGCCACAGGGGCCTATTGTAGGGGGTACATGGTACAGGAAAGTAAAACGCTTATACGTCACATTGTATCAAACATGTTCATAAAAAGTAAGACTATTGATTGAAAGAACTGCCATAAGACTGTTACAAAAACGGTTACACAACATAAGAAACATAACAGTATAAAACAAAAACACAGCACACAACTATTAAAGGATGTCTAATAATGAGGTGGAAAACATAGCATCCGAAGTCTCAGTGACCACGTGCTGCGGAAGACTGTTCCAATCACTAATTGATTTTGGGAAATATGAGTTCTTAAACATTTCAGTTCTACACCTAATACTCTTTATTTTTAGCGGGTGGTTCACACTAACATTAAGTAACATTAAGTTAGCAAAACTTAATGTTACAATAATAACGCCCAATTTTTAAATTGGATTACAACTTATTTAACAGGTAGACAGCAGTACATTAATTATAACATACTTGATTTGGACAAACTTCCTGTCTTATTAGGGTTAACAGAAGTGTTAGAGCCTCGACATGGGAAACGGGGACCAGTGAATATTTAAAAGGGAGCGTTTATTACACGTCTGGCGGGTACGCCTGCCCAGCAAAAAGAACGGTGCGCCATGCGGGTGGTGGCGCGAGCTTGGGGTCAGTCGTCTTCTTTTGCGAGAGCGCTAACACAAGGGTCAGTGCTTGGACCCCTTTTAGTTTTGGTTTAGATACATTTTGTAAGGAGTGACACTGATGTTTATCTGAGGCTATATTCAGACGACTGTATCATATATCATATTTTAAGTGAAGCCGAAGTCAATTTTACATTGCAGGAAGCACTCACTGCTATCTAACGTTAAAAAAATGGCAAATAGAATGACATGTAATGAAACAGCCGTGATGGCTGTGTCGTGTAAAATATACCTATTTAATTTAAGTACTTTCTTTGGGTCTAAGGGTAAATCGTAGATAGGAATATGAATATATAGGGTTCGTGTTTAATAACAGGAATAACTTGTACCAGCACTTAAAAAAAAAAAAAAAACTACTGAAGCCAGATGCACTTTGTTTGAACTGAGAAGAAAAAAAAAATAAAATTTGCAGATTGTGATACAAAAGCTACTAACATATAAAGTTTTTTTTTAGACCAATCTTAAATTACGCGAGTTCAATGTGCTGCCCTTTTTCTAAGGTTGGAATTTACAAAGTAGAGCGTATTCAACAACTATAGCTGCTTGGTTTATTTTCAACTCTTAAAATACAGAATAATCATCCACCAAATAAGTAAAAAAAAAAAAAGCTTCTGACTTTAAAAACACAAGCTATAATTGACCGACTGCAAACTTGGCTCCCTTCATATAGATAGCTCAAATTACTTAAGAATTCCGTATTCCAAGTTTTCACGAATAAATAAGTGTCGATCATTAACACAGCACGGGTTTCAAAATGACTGCTTTGGATATTCTTTGTTCCATCGTCCAATTCAAAAGTGGAATAACTTAAGTAATCACATTTTGACGTTTAGTGACGACTTTCGATCACTTTCGAGGTGCTATTTAGTCTCACTTTAGCTAATTTGTTTGGTGGTGCGTCACTGGGTTTTGCTATTTTTTTATTCAGTAACTGCTCCCACAATAACCCCCTGAATGGAGCTTGTATTATGGCCAAATAAATAAAAAAATTCACAAACAAGTCAGGAAGTTGGATGTTTGTACGGCGCCATTATATCTGAGAATCACTTGCTTTGCTCGCAAGTTGCTATAAGAGCCCATATCTTGGAGAATGTAAATACCTTGCGGTAGTTTTATTGGTACCCTGGTAAAATGAAGTTAGGCTAGTTTTATCAATGTAAGTCAAGTTAATTAGTGTAGATCATTCTTAATGTTTATATTTAATATACGAAATTTATACCATTTGACCTGTTTTGAAAATTGTAATTGAAGCCTAGCAAACATTTCTTGGATCGCGTGCCCAAGTTGGCAAAAACTATTTTCCCGCAACTGATGTCTTCTAATGTGAGCGTAACTCACGGACACTGCTAACTTTACACACTGGTTCGCTAGGATCAATCATTGATACCAATATCAATTTTGTTGTGATGCTTTGTTTTGTTTCATTGGCAGTTGATGTAACTGTTTCGATACATTTTGCAGAAGGAAAACTACGGGGACATCTCGAAGCGCAAGGCTCTTCGGAAAAGCTTGCGGTGCAAGAGCTTCAGGTGGTACCTGGACAACGTGTACCCAGACAAATTCATTCCCGACGAGAGGGTGCACGCCTTTGGAAGCGTAAGTGTTTGCTCCTAAAACTGTTTTTATTTCATTTCCGCCGCGACCAGATCTTTGACTTTCACAGCTGCAGTTACAGTCCAGGTGAAACTGTCTAAATTAACAAGCTGGAATCCCAACTAAGAATCAAGTGGTCCCAAGTGTGCATCAATGGGCCGGACTGAAAATCAACTGGTCCCAATTGGGATTCAATGGTAACCAATCGGGACTCAACTGGGCTCAATTGAGAGCCCAACAGGGACCAGTTAAGGATCAGCTGGATGGAGCCATTCCCAATTGGAAATCAACTCCTCCACCGTTCCCAGTTGTGGTACAAGTTATACCCCTGTTACACGGGCATTCATAACTACAGCAAAGCTAACTGCAGTTACTCTATACTGAAGCTTTGCGTAGTTGCACGGCTGACCAGACCGCGGTTAGCACGAAACCATGGTTAACGTAAACGAAGCTCAACGATCTCAGTTTGGACTCGCTCACTGAGCTAAATATGGCAACCACCGCAGCACTGCCGGCTATCGAAGCACTAACCATTTCGGAATGCCAAGGGACACACCTAGAAGGTACCGTGGAGGTAAAGGTCACGGAAAGAAACATGTCTTGGCGACAGATATGCAGCAAAAACAATTACGCCATGTCGCGGGACGGTGCGGAGCCGGCACTCTTGGGGGCGCTGCCATTGATTCTGGTCTATGGCAATACAGCCTCCTTATGTCGCCCTTGTTTGCTTTTAAATCTATTGTTGAGGTCTTGATAATTGTTTCTTATGTACCACAACTAAAATTATGGGTCTAATTACTCATTTAAAACAGTTATCATGAATATCAAACATGTGTCCTTGACTTGAAAGGGGAATATGGCAGTTGGTTTTGTTTTTGGCTTCAACCCTTCAACTGCAAGCAAAATGGCCGTGTAACACCATCTCAGTCAACGTTACTAGAACACTACGTTCGGAAACTCACCGTTGAACCCCGGGCCGCTGGCGCCCACCGAGACCGAGCTAAATACGATAACAGCGCCATCCTTTAGCGACAAGTTGAAAAATGAAAGTTGCCTTATATAGCTACTGCTAGAGTCGCTGAATGTTCCGAAGTACCGAAACTCCCAGGCTCGAGGTGCCAAGACAGCGGCTGAATCTTTTTTTTTCTTTACTATGGTCACCTTGAGCTTTTGCGGAAAAAAAAATGAAAAAATTTCTTTTTCTAGGAACCTTTTTAGGAGATTAGTACAAAATAACATGCGTGTGATGTTTTCTAAAATCTTCAGTTTACAAGGTTTCGCGGTACAATTAATATTGTTTTTAAACAACCATGTCTCACTGGTGATTTCAGGTAGCACGTCCCGACCTGGGTGCTCCCTATGTTCGGAAGTAATTCGTGGCTCGTCCGCCTGAGAGATGGGGGTTGGCATCCCTGAAACTCTTTCCACTGTATATGTTTTGGTGCCAAAATGGTCGATTAAAGCCAAAATAGAACAGACAGAGGGGACGCTATCGAATACGATACTCCCGAACCAATACAGCAGCCGTGCTGTTCCCCGAGTCGACACTCCGGGGAAAATGGCGGCGTTGCGATCGCAATTAGCTCGTTTTTCTTGTATGGATCGTTGCCACTATGGTAGTTTCCTAACTGAGTGGTTCTAGTAACGTTGATATTAGTTCTGTTTGCTGAAACCATGGTTAGCGACCGCTAACCGCCGTTTGCTTAATCACAGTTAAAACAGCACGTGTCACTAGACCAGTTATGGACCAAATGATTGGATATATTATCAGTTGGGATTTGAGCAGTCTTAGCATTCCCCACTCGGGACTGGGGGTGTTTTAATTTTTGTTAATTCAAACAGACAAGAATTTAACTGCATTTTTGCGTTTGTGTACAGGGTGTCTCAAAAATAAATTTACAGTTTTTGTTACACCACAGCAACAAACTTCCCGTCTCCTAACACCCATTCTCCGTCCAAATGTAGCGCTAGCGGTACAAACTACATGCCAATGTTTCAGAATTAACCATTACCTTATTCAAAAGTTACGTAATTTTGTGAAATTTCCAATGGGAAAATGGCGGCTTACGGAGATCTTAAATTCATGGGGCTGAATGCCGTGAGTTACTGTAAACGGGCCAAAACAGGCCCCATTTTCTCACTGAAGATTTAAGAAAGTCATTAACTTTTGATTAATGTAATGGTTAGTTCTTAAACTTTGGCATATGGTTCCGACCGATAGCGCTAAATTTAGCCGCGGGATAATCGCTTGGGGTAACGTAATATATTTTTGTCGGTGACAAAAATATTTTTCTGGGGGGACACGCGGTTGATAACGTTTTACTGCATTGCATAAAATCTATTTATCTAAACAGGAAAAATTAATAAGCTGCACAAAATATTTATCTGAATAAATAAATATTTACGTATACATCTGAAGATGCATTATACAATATTAATTTAAATACATTTTGTTGTTGAAATAAATAAATTATTATTTGAGGCAAACGAAGTTTATACAATTTCGACAACTTTCTTTTGTTAGACTTTGCCAAGCATATTTTTTTTTTTTTTATTCTCTAGGCCCGAGGTATTATAGAGGGGAGTTGATTACCTTTCATAAGAATGTACAACATTCTGCCGATGGTAGATAAGAGGCTGCCTCTCACTTTGCCATCGGAGCGCGTCTCGGCCCCGACTGCACCGCGCCCCGTGGAGAAATAGTGCAACCAGCCTCTGCTGCGTTGCGCGGGGACAGCACAGCAGAGGGTAATGCAGTATTTTTCCACGGGGAGCACTGCCGTCGGTGCCGAGAAGCGCTCCGATTCCAAACCGAAACTTAAAAACACGTCGAAGTTGAGCAGTTTTTTCAGAAACCCGTAAAATGCTGCGCGTGCCTTCTATCGTTCTGCAATTTGTTGATTTAGAGCCTTTCGATGATGATCATCAATTTTTTAATTGAAATTATGCCCTTAAACACAATATTGAAAAAAGATAATTACGCAAAGGTAATTACCAACTTAAATATTGCAAGAGACGAAAAGACGAAATTAACACAAGAGAAAAGACGAACAGGGGCCCTACTCACAACTTTATTTGATAAAGGGAGATAAAAGTATACACACACACACACACACACATATATATATATATGTGTGTGTGTGTGTGTGTGTGTGTGTGTGTGTGTGTGTGTGTGTGTGTGTGTGTGTGTGTGTGTGTGTGTGTGTGTGTGTGTGTGTGTGTGTGTGTGTGTGTGTGTGTGTGTGTACTTTTATCTCCCTTTATCAAATAAAGTTGTGAGTAGGGCCCGTGTTCGTCTTTTCTCTTGTGTTCATGTTTTTAGTGCTTTTAACATTGGTCCAAAACGTTCATCACCAACTAGCCCAACAAGAAGTACTTTATATCCCCATAGCGTTGACCCTTTTACGAGTGCACCAGGTTCTGCGCTGCATGTGAATAAAGTGACGGTCTATTCCTGGGTTTTTGTCAATAATCGGGTTGATCTTGTATGGGGCAAAAACTAATCGCACACTTTTGAGCAAGGTTCCTAAGACATTTCCAAATCATGTTAGTGCTGGTACTTTATTTACGGCTCGTGAAACAACGAAGGGACCGGTCTAATGAGTCTTTTATAGTGGCAATATTTACGTTGGTAAAATCAGGCACATTAGTTTTTCTTGGATAAAAAAAAAATCGACACAAAAAAACGAAGACCAGAACAGACATGGAACAATGTTTTGTCCTCTCTTCGTCTTTTATGTCGTTTTTCTCTTATAACCGTACCTTCCCAGCGCGCTCGAACTGGTCTGTTTGTTTTCTTAGTTGGCACTTTTGGATATAACTGGGCACTTCTAGCAACACGAGTTTCTGGTCAGTAATTGGACCTAATACTTCTACACTGAAGTCATTAAAGTTACTTCTATGAAAAACGTTATGTGAACGACACCTTTGTAATATTAAACATGGACCATGTTGCTGACTTTCATTTAGCTTTAAACCGCGTTGAATCATCAATCCAATTCCCACATGAAGTTGAACAGAACTGTGCGCTGCCTTTTCCGGATGTTAATGTGTTCCAAAATAGTACAGGTCGCGTAGACACAACAGCGTACCGCAAAGCTTGCGACATAGGCAACCTCTTAAGCTTTAACTCACATCATTCTGTCGAACATAAAAGGGCTGTCGTAAAAACCCTACTACATCGGTCCGAACGCATGTCTTCTAATCCTCAATTGCGCGCTTCTGAGGATGCTGTTATTGTTGACCTGTTGATGAAGCGGAATTATCCGAAACGTTTTATTGATAACACGCGCAAACGCATGGGACAAAGAAGAAGTCAGGACAATGGAAGTCTTAGGACAGGGCAAGGAACAATACCCTATTTGAAAGGTGTTTCTGAATCTTTTCGCAGGGCCCTCGCCCCACATTTTGTTCCTCTTTGAATATCCGCACAGCTTTCAAACCCCATCGTAAACTACGTGACCTCATTTCTAAACCTAAAGATTACACCCCCCCAGAGTCCCATTGCGGTGTTGTGTATAAAGTGAACTGTCTAGACTGTGACGCATCTTACATTGGGGAGACAGGCCGGAGGCGCTGCACTCGCCTAAACGAACACAGAAGGGACGTGGCGAAAGCCACGCATGCGACAAGAGCGAAGACGAAACTCGTAGACCATTGTTGGAATACGGGTCACAGTTTCGACTTTGAGAATACGTCCACTCTGGCGCGTGAACAAAGGTGGGGTCCACGCAGGTTCGTGGAATCATGGTTCATCCGAAGTGACTCATCGGCTTGCAACTCCAACCGCAGCCCCCTCCCCGTTGTGTACGCGGACTTGCTTAAATAGGACTGTTGAAGTTTTTTCGCTCATTCCTGCTTGAAGGTTTCACTTATGATGTCTCCCGCATGGGAGACGAAACGTTTGATTAAATTGTTCATTTTGTTAAGTAAAGTCGGCGCAGTTTTTTTATCATTATGATTCCCGGCTTTTGGAATATTTTTGCATGAAAAATGTAATCCAGTATGGACATAAAGTTTCCATGGATCAAAACTGTAGCACCTGTTTGGTCACACTTCAATGCAATATCTAAAATACACTTGACATGGCACAGTTCTTTTGAATGTAAATACAAAGATTAATTAATGATACAAACTACAAAAAATAATGAAAAATTAAAAGCCCCTGCTAATAATATTTCACTGTTCCTTCTACACTGCTTTTAAATATGTCCCAGTCTCCTTTGTGGTGTGTGTGTGTGTGTGTGGGGGGGGGGGGGGTGCATTCGTAGGCCTACATAACGCTTCCGCTACAAAGTAGGAGCTGTCTATTTTATTTTACACCAAAGCGTACCAGCCTTCCTTTGCTCTTCATCTCATCAAATCTGATTTCTGAATTTAGGAATGCAGCGTAACCTCGGCTCAGGAATTCTCTATATTTTGATTAGTTCTCGAACTGGAGGTGCGATTTTGTTGATCAAAATGTTTTTGTTAAGCCAGGTTTTAGTTAAGACGACAATGTCGGGGTCATAAGACAGCAGTCTAAGGAAGCAGTGGCAGCAGTGAAAGGCATCACGTTTGTGTATTTTATTAGCGACATGTAAAGTTATTATTAGGGAAGCCATGTTACGCGGGAATTATGCAAAACGACTGGTAAAACTTATATTTTATGGGCAGAATTGGCTGGAATGATAGGCATTTATTCCATAAAACCCTCAAAATAACCTCAAGAGGACCCTCGAATCCTTTCTTGTGGCTATTTGTTTTTATTCATAGGTTAGGAACCCGTCTCGGTTTCGTCATTGATGCACTAAAGCAGTATAGAGGCCTGCAGACATTGTAAGTAATAATGTTCAGTCCTTGCCAAAAGCTCAGAGCCCACTGAGCGCATTGACAGAGTTAGATCTGTTACGGCGGCGTTGCTATTGTCGACGTTCACTGGCTGCAAGGGTTGTGAGCGTGAAGAGGCACTTCACACTTGCGTCGTGATTTTGTCAACTACATTACTAGGGAATACACTCACTCCTCGAAAAACCATTGGTCTTGGCTCCAAAGGCCTTTGCGTAGTCAAAATTGCTGAATGCACGTTGCCTCCCCGTTTTTCCCTTTGAATTGGGAGGGTTGGCTGCCGCCACCTTTCGTCGTGGAAACCTGTCGAAACAGCGTGACAGCCATTGCTGCTCTTCTGAAAAATCCGGCATCTTAGGACGTTATGGGTGATCCTCTCCCTTGGCACAGTGCGAAAACGCGGCATCATGAACGGGTGTAGGACAAAATGGTCCCGGTCAGAATGGTCCCGGTCAAAATGGTCCCGGACAAAATGGTCCCGAACAAAATGGTCCCGGACAAAAAGGTCCCAAGTACCAACCCGGACAAAATGGTCCCAGGTGAATTTATCAATACTTTGAGCGCTCTTAATAGGACAAAATGGTTTGGTACTTTTATTTTGACACACGTTCAAGGATAATATCAACATTTTCATTATAATCATTTGAAACAAATTTTAAATTCCTTCTATCTATACCATGTAGCTCTATCTCTTAAAGGTTCTTGATTTCTACCATATATTCCACGTGTGTAATCAACATCTTTCTATCGCCAGAACCTGTTTACAAATTAGCGCTATCGAGCTTCAAAACAATATTCGGAATGAACATCATTATCATACACGTACTACAGGTTCTTGGCGTGGTTTTTTAGATGAACTTGTCGTACCACCACTCTCAATTTTTCAGAAACAACATCGCTTTGCTTGAACATTGTATATTAAACAAATCAAAAATTGATTTCGCAATTATGAGCGTATTCATTACATAGAGCCCTGAAGAGACAAGAAGTCGACGGTGCTGAAGCGTAGGCCTAATGCGAAAATGTATTCATATGAGACACACCCCTGAAAAAGTCGTTCAAGGGACGGAGCCCTTGCACGTACTGTGTGCAGAAAGTTACACGCCGCTGCTAATGTCCATCAAGAGTAGAACACACAAAAAACCTGCAAACAGCAAATAAACAATGCCACGCTGGGACCATTTTGTCCGGGTTGGCAGTTGGTACCATTCTGTCCGGAACCATTTCGTGCGGGACCATTTTGTCCGGGGCCATTTTGACCGGGACCATTTTGACCGGATCCCATCATGAACAGCGTGATGCCCGTCCGTTTTCTTGGGCGCGGGGTATCTCTTTCGCTAGGGGAGGCGCTGGTGCTGTTGACGCCCTCTCTAAATGTATTTGACTTAATTATCAAGGCCAGTGCCGCGAGGCAAGAGTGATGCTCCTCGTCACTCACAACTAGCGCCGACTATGGGAGCGCCACCGCACGGGACCTCCGGCCTTTTGACAAAGACTGTACATTAGAGGTAGTGTTTGACAGATTCTGACGCTCTAAATGGGTGGCTTACATCTTCCAAAAGAGTGTTTGAACTGGAAGAACACTTCGCTTAGGGGCGAGGACGGCCGTAAAAATATAGGACTTTTGAGAACTTCTCAGCAGAGATTTTGTTTTGGGTTGGGGGAAGGGGGGTCAATTTCAAGCTAAAACGCAGGGTAAGCAGTGTAACGACACTTAATTCAGGCGCCATGTTACCTAAATTCATTATCGTGTTTATCTAAAGCCCCATTGGAGATCGCATAATGCACTCTTCTGCGTCCAGGTATGTTGAAACACACTACGGCAGAGAAAAACGATACCGCCGAAGCTTCCTGACGACGTATCAAAAGGTCAGGAAAGTCGGATATTTAAGTCTTCACTATCAATAATTTCGCCTGCTCTGTACTAAGAACCAAAATAGTGGGGCCCGCGAGGCGATCGCGGAATGGGCCCTGAGCATATTTAGAGGCTCTGGGTTTCAACTATGTGGCTCTTTTTCAAATGGGCGATTTTAGTACAAGTTAATGGTTGCTGTATTTGTGTCTGAGAGTGTTCTGCGTCTGTGCACAGGTGAAGAATGCCCAGACTGGCATGTGCTTGGATTCAATGGGTCATAATTACGACAACGTAGAACCTCTGGGACTGCACCCGTGTCGCAAGGAAGACGTCGGGGGCAAGCAGGTAACGGGTTTCTACATGACTGAATTTAAGCGAGCCTTGGGAGGGTGGAGGAAGCCACATTTCGGTTTCGCGAAGCTGCGAGCACATGGATATTTAGAACAATGCATATCTTCGAAAATAAAAATTTAAACTGTCTGGATAGGTGCTATTCAGAAAGTTTCCAGGAGGAAATAATGCAATTGCCTCCAGAAAACAAAGCAAAAATCAATTTTCTATTTAAGCCGTGAAAAGCATTTCGACTTCGGTGCGGTATAGTCTTAAAAAAAAATATTGTGACAATGTTTTTGTACGAACTGAGTGCTGATAAATGGGAAGAGGCAGTACCGGTCGGTTTTCAAGGATCTATTCTAAGCCAACTCTTGCTGTCCCAAGCTTGGGCTCGGGAGCGCGCGCCTTGGGTAAGCCGAATCCGATGATGAAGCTGTTCGAGTTGCCTCAATATTTTGAGAATGCCTGGATAGGTTCTATACGTAAAAAGATGTTCTTTCCTACAGATTTGTTTTATTTAACTCTGTGTCTAAGCAGAGGCGCAAATTTGTTTCCCATGTCGAGCTCAGCGTCATAAGGCCATCAATTTTGGTGTCACTTTTCAACTTCCCAATCGCTAGTAGGATTATTGATGCTTCGAGTGAAGAACTTGTAGTCGTCGAGGCCTTTAGTTCCTAACTAAATAATTATTTATTTCCATATGTACAGGGTTACTTAAGATGAGGGCCAGTCCACGGAGCGCCGAGCCATAGCTGATGATGCTGCTCGTCATATTCGCTCTGTGCGCGTGTCTCGCCGCTCGTTCATCGTGGCTCCTGGCTCGCTCCGTAATGCATCAGCAAACTCGCGGTTGGTGCGCCGCCATATGCAACAATGCCGGTCGCTACGAACGAATTGATATTGTCACCAGACTTCAGTTCGAATAAAATTACGTGGTGACACCAAGTCGTCCATAATCTACATTAGTAAAACCAAAGATTAAGCCCACGATGTTATATAAATCTTTAAATATAAATTTGTCTTTAATCTAAATAGTTCGTTCTTTTAAGACTCTCCGAGCGTATTTTTGTATTGTGAACATGCCATGGGATAACCATGCAAGCTATTCTTTACTTTTCTTTTTTGGGATGTGATGGCTCGTGATGTCAAGCATGGGGGAACATATTACCTCCACAAGAAAACGACCGCAAGAAACTTTAAAATAAATTTAGCTTGCTTGTCTTCTTTCTAGGAGTTTTGCCGCAGGACGTCGGCTCCAAAGAGTCATTTTTCTAGAACCGACAAAGGCTGTACAGCGGTCTTGCAGAAAGGCGTAAAGTCCCTAACTTAGCTTTTTTTGTGTGTTTCCTTGAGTTGCCTCCTAATATCCCCCTTTTCTTGTTTTTGAAACGCGTTAAAATTGAGTGCTTTTTTTCGGAGCTGCTTCAAATGCAGCGCATGCGTAATATCTTTACAAACGTGGGTAGATCTAAAAGTGTTCTGTAATGCTCACGGTGTTTCTAATTAAAATGATACATTTCTTAATTGCGAAATTAATTACTATAACTAATTATTACACTAATTATATCAAGCAATGTTCTCTTTTCCTAACTTTCTTATTTCGCAGGGACGAATACTACATCAACCGTCTTTCGGTGCGATGCGTACTTTTCGCAGAAAGGATTTGGTCCGCGTTTCGTAAAACACCCTCTATACGTATAGCCATGTGGCTGAGCGCTTCTCCCAACGAGATGCCTTTCATATTGTATACATTTCACAGATATATATTGTTACGAGCGTTCCAGCCGTTGTCCTTTTCCCTCTGTCTGTACTTCGTCTTCCTTTTCCTCATGTCCCCGTTTGTCTTCTTTACTTTCGCCCGTTACAATCGCCCCCCTCCAAGGGACTGTCCGTCCCGGACAGAACCGACGTAGTCATCGCGTGCCACATAAAGTTTGAGTTGGCTGACATGAGCTGTCAGAGTCCGGTGTCTTCCTCGTTGAGGCAGCGTTCGCAATTCCTCAAGGCGATATGTCACAGGACCGAGTTGCCTGCTTATATTGAAGGGTCCGCAGTACCTTGGGAGCAATTTTTCGGACCGCTGCGGCCGTCTGAGGTGACTTCGAAGAAGCACTAAATCTCCGGAATTGAACGATGGTCCAGAACTTCCAGTGCGCAGGCGCTGGGTGAGATGTGACTGCTTGTGAAGGATGGCGAGTCGAGCTCTTTCTCTTGCTTCGTGTAGTCGCCCAGAGAAGTCGCATTCATAGTCCCGCGCGCGGCGGGTCCACGTCGTGTTCATCGCTGTCTCCTCTGGAAGCGTGGGAAGCCTTCCATACACCAGCTGGAAAGGCGATTGGCTCGTTGTTTCTTGCCGGGATGTATTTAGTGCAAACGCAGCAGTGTCAGTATATTGGTCCCAGTTCTTGTGAGATGAATTAACGAATGCAGCTAATATATCGCTCAAAGTACGGTTAGTGCGCTCTACCAATCCGTTTGTTTGGGGGTGGTAGGGTGAAGCCGCTGCATGCTCAATCCCGTAGTTCCTAAGGACATCCTTGAAATCACGAGACATGAACGATGTTCCTCGGTCAGAAATGATCATCCGTGGAGTCCCATGCCGCAACACCAGATGGTTGTTCACAAAACTGACGAGGTGTGTCGCTGACGTGTCGGGGACTGCGTGTACCTCAACCCACTTCGTTAAGTAGTCTATGGCCACAATTATGTGCCTGTTTCCATCTTCTGATATTGGGAATGGTCCCAGATGGTCTATACCGATTACTTCAAAGGGACTTCTTGGGGGAGGTATCTGGTGAAGTTCTGCCTTTTTTTGATTCGGCGGTGTTTTGCGCATTTGGCAAGTGGTGCATGAAGCAACGTACCGCCGAACGTCACCTCTCAAACCCGACCACCAGAACCTTTGGGCGATTTTTTCTAATGTCCGGTGCTGTCCAAGGTGACCAGCAGTTGGAGCGTCGTGACACATGACCATAACGTTGGGGCGCAGACTCGTGGGAACAACAGGCAGCCACGAATCTGACTGCCGTGATCGATGGCAGAGAAGCCCGTCACGTAGCTGGTAGTGTGCTCGCAAACGTTGCAGGCGTCGTCCGTGAAGGTGAGAAGAGTCACTGTTTGTGTTTGCGAGATGACTGATGATAGTTGACGTCTCTGTGTCGTCTGACTGCGCTGCCTGCAAATCAAGCAGTGCTAAAACAGAAACTGATGAACCATCCTCCACGGGATTGCGGGAGAGGAAGTCGGCGTCTTGATGGTGTCTTCCGCTTCGGTGAACAATTGCAAAATTATACTCTTGAAGTTTTATGGCCCAGCGAGCAAGCTTTGGCGTAAGATCGGTCTTCGATTGGAGCCACTGCAATGCAGAGTTGTCGGTGACCACTGTAAATGTCTTGCCATAGAGGTAAGGACGAAACTTTTCCACAGCCAACACTACTGCGAGACACTCCAGTTCGGAAGAGTGGCACCGGCTTTCTGGTTCACTAAGCCTCCTGCTTGCGTAGGCGACGGGGCGTTCTCGACCATCTTTGTCCTGTTGAAGAAGAACAGCACCTAAGCCTTCTCCACTGGCGTCAGTGTGGATGACGGTGCGTGCGTCATCTACAAAATGAGCCAGCGTAGGCGGTTCTAGAAGAGCTCTCTTGAGGTCCGCGAAGGCTGCCGCTTCTTCCGCTCCCCATACAAATTTGGCGTCTTTTCTTAGGAGCCGGTTCAGGGGAGAAGCCCTCACTGAAAAGTTCTCCACAAAGCGGCGAAAGTAGGACGCGAAACCTAGAAAGCTCTTTAGTTCCTTTATCGTTCTGGGTACGGGTATATTAGCAAAAGCTGACAGCTTTGCAGGGTCTGGACGAATACCATATTTGTTGATGACATGGCCGAGGTAGATTACTTCGTCATATCCGAAGAAACATTTTGATGGTTTTACACGAAGTTCAGCTTTCGAGAGGGCATCTAAAACAAGACTAAGACGATGTTGATGCTCGTCAAAGCTCTCGGCATACACGATTACGTCATCGAGGTAGACCAAGGCCATGGTCCATTTCAAGTGGCCGAGGACTCTATCCATAAGACGCTGGAAGGTCGCAGGTGCATTGCACAATCCAAACGGCAAACGTCTGAACTGAAACAGGCCATCAGGCGTTACGAAGGCAGACTTTTCAGCGTCATCTGGATCAAGTTCAACTTGCCAGTATCCCGAGAGGAGGTCCAAGGTCGAGAAATAGTGGGAACCATGGAGACGGTCAAGGGCATCATCAAGTCGAGGTAGGGGGTACACATCGGGCTTAGTGATGCTGTTCAACCTTCTATAGTCGACGCAGAACCTTGTCGAGCCATCTTTTTTCTTGACGAGCACCACAGGCGACGACCACGGGCTGTTAGAAGGTGTTACTATGCCCCTTTGGAGCATATCGTCAACTTGAGCGTTGATTTCCCGTCTCTCGGGCATAGAGACTCGTCGTGGGTGTTGATGTACTGGCGCGTGGTCACCGGTGTTGATGGCATGACGCACGAGGGGCGTATGACTCAGCTCTTCTTTTGTAACGGCGATGCAGCTTCGAAAATTCATGAGTAGGGCCTGAATAGATTCTTTCTCTGCCGCGGTTAGATTGGGTCCAAAGTTAAACTCAGGCCATGGCAGTGGTCCGGTTCTGCCCAACTTTTCTTCTGAAGCGGGAAACGAAGGCGAACTTACAAGAGTGGCAACCACCGTTTGTGACTCAACCTCGAAAGCAACTCCTAAGCTGTCGCCTCGCTTTAGGTGAAGGTCGTCCCTGGCCAAGTTAGCAACAAGAATGTCCAAGACGCCTTGGCGAGAGGAGGTAAGACAGCGGGGCGTGGCGAATTCCGCCCCAGGGCGCGAGTGCAAAACAGTTTCGATTATAAGGTCTCCCGATCGCTTATCTCCCTGAAGTGTTGCTGGGACCCAGACCGCCGAAGACTTTGGAACCGTAATGTCTTTCGTGGCAACAACTGAGCCCATGAACGGTTCGCGAACAAACTTGGGGGGTAGAAAAGAGCGTAAAAAATTCTTGAAAGTTTCAGCAAGTAGGCGCATGGTGTTCAAACTTGTTCGTACGAAGCTGATTAGGAGAAACAGTGCGCAGCAGAAAAACCCCTGGTACCCAGATGTTTCATTAATACTCGGCCTAAGCTCTTCACAAAGTCCCAACGTTGATGCGTCGCCAGCCGTACAACGGGACTTGCATTCTCGTTGAGTTGACAACTGTGCATGCCCGTGTTCAAAGGAGACTTGTAGATTGACTGCCGCACACCAGTCACATCCGAGAATAACTGGAGGGTTTAAATTCTCCACAACGAAGAATGAAAGTGTCACACTCTCTCCAAGTGTTTCCACGGTCAGTTCGATGCGTCCGATGTAAGGAATGTGGCTTCCGTTTGGCGAGAGAAGTCGTAGTTCTTTACAGTCTGTTGTTGATGCCATACGGTCGGCCGATCGTAGCAACTTAGCATCGATGACGCACACCCCAGCTCCGGTGTCTATAATAGCATCGGTACATTGTCCGATTCCAGGCAGGTAGACAGTGACGTGTGGGGTCACCGATGGGCACATCGATGTTGTAGCCAGGGGAACTTCGTGGACTACACGGGACCCCACCCTGTCGGGCACGCGCGGAGGGTGTTCCTGACGTGGAGGGCACGGATTCCGGCAAGATCGAGCAAGGTGGCCTTGTCGTCCACAGTTGAAGCATTGACGCCAGTCAGGCCTGCGGGGGCCGTCTTGCGTGCCACCAGTAGTAGCTATGTGGTTTGCTGGGCTCACCGTGGACGCTGTTGCTCTTATCGCCGCGTGCATTTCCAACGCGTGACCCAGGGCAGTGCGGAGCGTGGAGGGTCGCGCGAGCCGCACCCATCGTTGAACTTCGGGATCCTTGATGGCATCGATGAAAGCAGAAGTGCTCATCAGGTGGAATGTATCTTCAGAGCACCCCACCAAAGCCTTCCTCGCCAATCTCTCGACGGCGTCGGCTAGCTCTTGTAGCGACTCTGTTTCCTGGCGATAGGTTTTGAGCGTCGTTAGGTGTAGCTGTTGTAGATGCGCATCATTAAATCGAGAGTCCAGAGCTTGTAGCAGATGTTCATATGTAGTTCGACTTGAATCCGGAATACACTCGAGGGACTCTGCCGCTTTTCCACGTAGCTGGGCGACTAAGGCAGCAGCCTTGCCAGGAGAGTCCCAGCCATTGTGTAGAGCCACCGTTTCGAATTGCACGATGAACGCCCTCCAGGAGCCAAGACCATCGAACGTCGGGGGTTTGAGCCGCCTAGCGCCGGAATCCGATGGAGCTATCTCTGCCTGTCTCTCGGGCTCATCGTTTCTGCAATGGCGGATCGCAGCTACTTCCTGGTTGGGGAAAGGGTCACCCGAACCTTCTGGTCGCGTACCAGTTTGTAGTGCCTGTTCCAGGTGCTCCAGTCGAGTATGTACAGATGAGAGGTGTTGATGTACATCAGTGACTTGTTGATGTAAAGTCTGCTCCACGTTTGCAATGCGAGGGGCCAGGCGATCGTCGAACTGTGCAAGTATATTTGCGGCGTCAGTCGAGCTCTTCTCCACCAACCGTTTGTAAAGCTGTTCGGTGAGTCGCTCCCAATTTGGTTCCGGATTTGCAGGCTGGGAACGGGCGTTCATACTGAACATCCCACCGCTGCCACCAAGATGTTTCGAGCGTTCCAGCCGTTGTCCTTTTCCCTCTGTCTGTACTTCGTCTTCCTTTTCCTCATGTCCCCGTTTGTCTTCTTTACTTTCGCCCGTTACAATATTAAATATGTCCCGGACTCTATAGCGCATGAACGGGCATGAAAACAACCAACAGCAAAAGCCTTGTGGTTGTCAACTTCAATCTGTATTTCATTGGTACGCATCGATACATAGAAATGGTAACCTTCTTTGTTTGCCGTCACACAATGTTGAACACCGAAATACCGAATTTCCATAAACGACATCCCTAGCCTTGTTTTCTCCGTAACAGACCTTGCTTGCGTGCGGGATTTGCGTTTCACGGTAATGGTCATTGCATACTATATCAACTGTCGGCAGCAGTAGCGTCCGCCGAGAGATTTGTGCTGGCTGAAGGACCAAGGACTGGGAGGGACGGGCGGGGGGGGGGGGGGGGGGGGGTGTCTTCGGGAGCAACGCTTTGAAACATAGAGTGAAGCTAGGCGGAGCAGGACTTCCTACTCCCTAAGAGAAAGCAGAATCGCTGTACAGCCTTTGTCGGTTCTAGAAAATCTCTGGAGCGGGCGTCGTGCAGCAAAGCCACTGCAACGAAGACAAGCTAGCTCAGTTGGAGTGAAGGTTTTTTTTGTCGTTTTTCTTTTATGGAGATTATATGTTACTCAATGCTTTGCCATCACAAGTTAGGTAATGGCACTGCAAACGATAAGGGAAAGTGAAAAAAAAATAAAGAGTGTTTTCTTTTTAATTATTGGCGAGCAAATTTGTTATATTTAGAAATCAGCTGCGTTACTACATTATTAACATACCTACAATAAAAGCTAACACATATGTTTTATATATTCATTAAATGCATTTAAAATACCTATTTGAATTGTTTTTGAGTAATTTTATATGAAGTAGTTTGCTGGTAAATATTTCGTTGACGTGTCTCAAAAACGTGATTACTTAACGTGTTGCATACCTTGTTATGCATCAACATTTTTTATTGTAGTTTCTAATATTTTGCTTACATGTCATAAACCTTTTTGTAGAATAGGTAGAACAATTATTGCTGCGTGCATGCTTGGGGGGAAAATTGACGGCTGTGCAAATTACCAGTGTGAAATCTCGGCAATATCCACACCCCAGCTTCGAAATTGGCCATCTCTGAAATAAAATTAGCACGGCGTTCATATATAGCTGAATTCTCCTCCCAAGAGCATACGGTTCACATTTATTCAGTAGATAGATATTAAAACAAATATGATCCGGATCATTATTTTATGATCTGCCGTTTAAACACCCTGTACTGAATTTTAATTTTCAGAAATAATATTGAGCTTGTATGCTATAATAATAGCTGAGTTTTAGCTTTTGGGGATATAACTGTAATTAAAATACCCTTTAGGTCAAACGTAGAAACTTTTCAAACTTGGCGAAAACACAAAAGGGACACCGTGAGATATTTTCTTAAAAAAATGTTATTAAAATGGTATAATTCTAGTTCATTAGGCATAATAAAATTTCTTTGGAGAGTCTCACAGGTGAGTCGTAGTGCAATATTTCCAGAAGTAACAAAATCTCGAAGTTTTTGAATCATGCTTAATATACGCCAGCTCATTTGCGCCCTAACGTTTATTTATTTCACAGGGTCTCATTAAGATTAAGAGTAATAATTGAGATTAATTAAGAGGAAAATTAATCAAGAGTAATCCCCTTTGATAGTTTCACGAAAGAGTCCTAGTGCAGTACTTTGACAAGTGACAATATAGCGAGAGGTCAAGCATGCGCTTCGACAGGCGCAAGAAACATGAGTTTTTGCCTCGACCGCTTCAATAATAAATAAATTTAAAATAATATCCGCCTATTTTGTTGTTTGCGCTCTCCTTCATTTGAAGAATGCTCCCAAGAACAAAAATTTGTATCAAAATTAAAAATGTGACTCCAAGCCGTGCATGAGTTGAGATGAAAACAGCCATATAAACTATCTCGTGCCGCATCTAGCTCGAGTGATGGCACTTCTACACTATACTTGGTTTTATCTCCAGTCCAGACGCAGCCGACACTAGGCGCTGATGAAAGCGTCAAAAGCGCACCCTCACGAAGTTTGTCATGTTTCTGTGCGTGTTCTATCATGGCTGAACTAATCCTAAACAGAGAAGGTCCAGTGACTTTCGGTTATGACGCGGCTTGATTGATCCTATAACCTCGTACCGTCGGCTGCGTCTAGACGTGATGTATGAACCTTTTCAAAACTCGCCTTCCGCGCACAGCCATCTTTGTCTGCTGGGCTACGGAATGCCTTCTGAGCATACGCTGTGACTCTGTTGTGCGGTATATCGAACCCTGCGCATGCGTACACAGCTCAGTGACTCCGCATTTTTGGGCCGGGTGATAAGCGCTGAAAAGGCCTTTAGATAGACGCATCTGCGCGAGGAGCGTCTCCAACAAAGCCCTCCATTCTTTTCACTTTGGTCAAATCCTCGTAGATAGAAAAGACCGTAGTTGCGGATTTTCTGCGTCACTCACCGGAAGCCAGCGTGACGCAAAGATTAGACACAAGTGCCGCGTCATTGTTGGGTCGGGACTCGTGTCCAATCACAGAGGACTCAAGGCCTGGCCGAGCGCTGACGCCTGTTTATATTTAGGAGGACTTGGCTAAAGCGGAAGGAGGGGAAGTCATTGTAGGCGGGACTTCGTATAGGTCTCTAATATTTTAAATCACAAATTTCTAGGCAATTTTATCACGTACGTAAAAGTCTCTAGCGTCACGGGACTTCAGGTCACGTGATGTCAATTTCCCCGATAACTTTAGCGGGGAGTTTGAACGTCTTTAAAGGTCACGTGACATGAAGTCGTGTGATATCATTTTCCCCGCTAAATTTAGAGAAGAAAACTGAATTTGTGTTCAGGTCACGTGACGTCAATTTTCTCGCAACAGCTCTGGCGGTGAAACTGAATTTGTTTATGGACACCGCGACACAAAGTCACGTCGACGTCATTTATTCCGCAAAATTGAGCGGGGAAGCTAAGTTGGTGAGGTAGCATAGCCCGCAACATTTAGTGGGTAAACTGAATTTAGGTTTACGTCACTTGACGTCCATTTTTCTTCTCAACCTAGTGGGGAAACTAAAATTGAGATTATGTCACAAATTTAAATTGGGAGGCATGTGCAAGCGAGTAACCAACCCAGAGCCCCCACCCACATGCACAAAAAAACCCGCGCAGTGCTTCCGGCCCTGCACAAGGGAAAAGGTGTATAGTATTCCTCTTGTGTGCGGGGCCGAGTACATTGGTCAGACGGGGCGCTGCGTGAATGACCGTCTCCGGGAGCACGCCAAGGAGATCTCGTCTCCCTCTCCGGACTCCTTCCACTCAAGTCGTGGCTCACGCCAAAAACTGCCCCTCCTGCACCCCCGACTTCTCGAAAACCAAAATTCTCGGCGGGCACAAATCCAGATTCGGCAGGGAAATCCTTGAGTCTCTACATATCAAATCTTCAGTCTCAAACCTGTCCAGCCCTTCCCTTTCTCTTTCCGATCGACAGATTCGCTTCCTGCGGGGCGAGAGGGTTCCTCCAAAGACATAAAAAGTCTAAAGGCCCGTTCATACTTGCGACTGTCGCTGGAGCGACCAGCGACTAGCGACTGGTTTTTGGTCGCGGAGCGACCAAAACAGGTCGGTAGCGACCGATTTTGAGCAGTCGCTCCCTGACCGATTTCTCAAGTCGCAAAACCGAGTCGCTGGACGGCGGAGCCAATCAGAGTCTCGTGGGAAGTGATACGTGCGTTTGTTTACATCCGGCACTGCTTCCCGCGGGAAATAGCGACGCGCGCACGGCTGCGGTCACTGGCATGGAGTTCTCCGCGGAAGCACTTATTAATGCTGTCAAAGTCTATTTGTTTCTTTACAATAAGCGGCACCCCGACCACAAGGAACGGGGCAAAAAGCTGCAGGCCTGGAACGAGATCGGCGACATTTTCGGCATAGCAGGTACGTACACCCGTTAGCGATATGAAGGTGAACAGCCCTCCTCTTGTTTTTGACGCTCCTGCAAGTTTTGGAACAAGCTCTGTTCCAGAAGAGGGCTAGAGCGCAAAGTTTAGACCCTTGGCCACGTACCATTTGAGGCGTTGAGAGTTAATATAGCTTTAGGGAGCCGTAAAACAGGCAAGAAACCAGGTAAGGTGTTCACCTTCATATTGCCGGCGGGTGTGCAATATCACGGTTGACGGAGCGCACGTATAGCCGTTGTTTTACGTTGCGAAGCACCATTACGTTTTTTTTGTTTTTTCCTACCGGCACCTTTGATCAGAAAAACCTTTCAGCCGGCTCGAAAAGGTGTTGATTATTATCTGTTAAGTTGGCAGCGAGCCTGGCGACTCGTCGGTCGCTCAATCAGGTGTGAACACTGATGGTCGCCAGTCGCTTGTCGCTAGTCGCTCCAGCGACTGTTTCAAGTCGCAAGTGTGAACGGGCCTTAAATTCCGTATATCCTTCTCCGTCTCGTTTCAGCGCTTCCCCCCCCCC
Source organism: Ixodes persulcatus (assembly GCA_013358835.2). Classification (NCBI taxonomy): domain Eukaryota; kingdom Metazoa; phylum Arthropoda; class Arachnida; order Ixodida; family Ixodidae; genus Ixodes; species Ixodes persulcatus. The sequence goes on from JABSTQ010006681.1 coordinate 45,206, forward strand.
CCCCCCTCTTCCCTTCCTTCCCCAAGAGAGCATCGTCGGCACATCTTCTCCTCCTCCCCTTCTCCGTGCCTTTGCCCCCCTCCTCCCTTCTCTCCCCAAGAAAGCACCGCCCGCACTCGGGGCTGCGCTTAACGGCGACGTGTCGATTGACACACACCAGACCCCCCTTCCGCCATGCACGCTTAGCTGCGAGCTGGCTCGCGCTTCTCTCACCCACCATCCTCCCTCTCCACCTCCCGGACGCCCCCCGTCGAGCTTCAGGAGGCGAAGTCGAGCCAGTAAACGTTTTGTTGAAAGTCGAAAGCCTATCTTGTCTGTTTGTCTTAAATGTCCCTCATTCCTTATCGTACATTACGTCAAGTGTCGTGAATTTTTCCGCTACATATAGCTGGAAAAAGAATTTGTGTATAGGTCACGTGACGTCAATTTTCCCGGTAAATCTAGCGGGGAAACTACGTCACAGGTCACGGCTTTACGAAATGCGCTTCACGAAATCCGGAGCAACTAGCCAGAGACGTGTCACGTGAGCAAACTATTGGGGAGGCAGTCGAAAAGTCGCTCTTCTAGCGGCTGAGCTCAGTACTAAACCCACGGGAGCACCATGACTTTTTGCTTTTGTTTCTGACGCTTCGCCCGGCTGACTACTGATACTGCGCCAGTATTCAGCTGGACCTCGTATTCAACAACTGAAATACCGATTAAAAATGAGTTTCAGCTCAACGCTGACGCAGCATAGTGTAAACTCTGTGCTCCAGGCTTAATTCACTAGGGCCTTAAGCTGGGTAAACGCCAAGCCCTGCGGAAAACAAGGTGAACAAAGGCCCCCTATAAGTCATTTCCCTCGCCAATAGTAGTCAGCATTGTGCCGGGCGGGAGCACAGCACGGCTGTGACAGTAAGCATGCCCAACCGCTGCGGCACCCTCTTTCCAGCTGGTGTCCTACACCTGGAGGGGCGAACTCCGCATGGAGGACAGTTGCGCCCAGCTGGGTGCGGTGGAGAATTCGGACTCCGGCATTCGCCGCAAGGTGATGATGGCGCCGTGCGGAGAAAACACTCCGGAGCCGGGCCAAGTGTGGTACCACAGCACGGGGGGCATCATCGTCAACCGTGAGACCGGCCTGTGCCTCGAGTCTGCCACTTCAGAGCAGAACGCCGCATACGTGCGCGCCTGCACCAAGGGCGACAATCAAGTCTGGAGGTTCCAGCACTACGCCAATGCCAACGTGAAAGCGGAGCGTAGCACTTGAGTTTCGCTTCGCGTGCCGTCCTCGCCGATGACTTAGGGATGACCGTGGTGGCCTTCTGTGCTAAACTACAAGTTTGTGTATTTCACCGTGAGAACATAACAACCTGAATGATATTGGCCGTCTCTTGTATGCGAGGCATCTCAGAAAAAAGTTTCCCATTCACTCTCGTCATGCCTCGCAGGTAGCAGACGTGAAATATTATCTTGCCTTTCGTGACGCCGTCTGTTACATACAAAATGATTTTTTTTTTTGTTAATGCAAACAGCGCTTATTTTACAAAACTTGGGGTAAACCAAGAAGACATTTCTTTGGGCGGCTTCCAAAATTGCGGAATTCCAAGAGGTGGTGGAGGGACTGCCTGCTTACGACGGTGTGAACTGGCCCCAACTGCCAACGTTTTGTCAACGGTTGTGCATATGCCGTACCTGGTGCATGTTTGGTGCCTGTGGGTTGATGCTTAACTTGAAAAAGGGTTGGCTGAGAATTTCACACGAAAGTGAGATGTGCCAGTAAATTTTTGATAATGCAAATATATATATATTTAGTTGGTTAGGATGCGTTTTGTTGGTGTAATAAGAATCGCCTTGTCTGTTCTGTGACCACGTCCAGTATGTGGCTTTCAGGCATTCTAGTCTTTGTCTTGCCGCTCAGATTTACTCTCCTGGTGTTTCGGATTGCGTCCAATGTTGCTTGGGCTGAAAAGGCCATGTTCGATATACACACCCGAGAGGCACGTAACACAGGCTAAAATGTTCTTTTGGCGTTTTCTGCAATCAATGTTTCCAAAAAAACACGCCGTAGGATTTCTTGAGAACTCCTGGGTATTGTATACATTTTAGGCGCACACAATTTTCCGCTACAGTTAGTCCGAAAGGGTACAATGAATAAAGAAACCTTTAGAAGGAAGCTACGTTTATCTACGCACATTGCTTCTTTGCCCAGAACAATGTCGGTTGCATGATCTTAATGTTACCAAGTGTTATCAGGTTTGTTGTCTTGTATGCCTCCCTACGCGCAGCTCCATCGTTTCGAACTTTAGTGCAATATTTGGTAGGAGTTCCGCGCTTCAGTAACCAAATTCACATGCTTTGCAAAGCTTATATCTTACAGGATATCTGACTCGGCTAACGTCGCCACAAGCTTTTAGTAATTGGTCTGGAAGCTTAGAATCCAATAGCTTCATGTTCGCTTAAACTTTACGAATAGCTTAGTGCAGGGTCTCAAACACGCGGCCCGCGTGCCGTATGGTGCCCGCGACTTGCTAGAACGCGGCCAGCAGGCAACCGGCTACGAGTCCCGGCTACGAGTCCCCATGTCTCAAGCGCTAGAAATGTCATGCGCCATAGTGATCTCATCTACCCGACTCATTTTGGCTCGAAAAGTAGCTCTGCTATTTTAACGTATTCGCATAGTTTTTACTTATCTGAGTATCATTTGCCCTTTTGTTTCGCATATCTTTTCCTTCCCAGCTTTCTGTAACGAACAATAATTTCGCTACTAGGCTGCAAGCGCGAGCTCTTTGTCAAAGAATACATCTCGGCTGCGCGAACTCTCGATCAGCAGGAGCAGCTGCCAAAGATAAAGATACAAGTTGCCTTAAAAAAATATCACCATTAAAATACAAGCCTTCCTTCAGGGTGTGGTAATAAAAATTGTCAGGAAAGCAATAACTGTCAAGTTAATTGACTATTTTTTTTAGAGGCATGCTGAGCGTGGTTAATACCTGATTGAATTGGGCAAAGGAACCACCGTCTACTTGCTCTTTTGTTCTATCAAAATGCCAGCACGTTAGCGGGGCGGTGTCATTTTACTTCTAGGTAACACATCAAGTCAGGGCGCAATGAGGTCATCTATACAAATCAAAGCTAAAGATGTCCCTGGGAAAATTGAGTTTACAAAAATCATTGAGCACCGAGGTCTTTTCTCTTTTAAATCTTCTGAACTTCCCCCTCCCCTCCCCTCCCCCCGTCTAACGTTGGCCTCCGGCTTTTCCAGTGTGGGCTATCTGGTCTCCACGCTTAAATGAGTTTGAGACCACTGGCTTAGTGGGCCCATTTGATATAGTAGACAAGGAAGACGAATCCATACATTCACGCACAAGTCAGTTGAAACCATGTTTCGACGTTTGCTACTGTAATATCTCAATGACGTCGCAAGCGTTGCTTTCACTGACGTCAACATTTTTGACAGTAAGCAATTACGACACCTCCATGAATCTAACTTACCACATAAATTAATTTACTTATGATACATAGATGTAACTTGAGAATATTTATTCAGCCAGAGAAGACGCTAAGGCGACTTGAAAACCCCTAAAAACCTTGTTTCACGTAAAATGTCAATTTCTACCTTTAGATGACTAAGAAAACCGCTAAATTTAGCGGGAAAACCGCAAAATTGGAAAAACCGTTTGCAAAACTTATAACTTTTTTTTTTGCCATTGGGTTTACTTTTAGCAGTCTCTTTAGGCGTCCCGAACGTGCATGGCGTTGACTTTATTTGAGGTGTTGCATTCCTCTAGCTTGGGCATCAACGGTGTCGCCAGGAAGAAAATTTCGCATACAGAGTCGGTTTCACTGGGTCGATATCGGTTCTGCAACTCTCGTACAAAACGTAACACCACAAGTTATACTGCGCGGAATTTTTAGAGCCCAGCTTTTAGGCGCCCGTTCCCGGCTTGAGTGGCGTCGCCGTCGTCGTCGGCGAAAAAAAACTACATAAAGACTATAAATTATGTTCTTCCTTAGCTTTCGTGATCCTTTAGGAGCCGCCAAGTTCACATCTGTTGGGTAATTCGCGTAAATTGGTGGAATACAAATTTTGTCGGCGCGAGCAGCAACACTGGTTCTCAACAGCTGGGCCTGGCTTGGCATTTCATTTCATTCATTTCATTTAATATACCCTTATAGCGCCCGGTAGGGGCTTTACATAAGGGGGGGCAAAAACAACAATACACATACAACTTAACAAGAGTTAGGAATCCTTTCCTCTTTCCGCTCTTTCTTACGTATTGTAAAGAGTGTCAATTGCGGAGGAACGTCGGCAAGAGGAACGTCGGCTTCTCGCCTGTGGCTGCGTGAGAGTACAACGGTAGACTCCTAGGTACTCCACTACCGCTTCCTTTAGGGGACGCTGCTCCTGGACACTTATTTTCACAAAGTCCTTGAACACACGGTTGAAACGATCGATCTGTCCATTACTTTGGGGATGGTACACCGAAGAGAAGGTGTGTCGCTCTCTCCGTTCTGTCAAAAATGCTTCAAACTCAGCAGAAACGAACTGAGGGCCATGATCACTCACACGCTCAGTAGGGTAGCCTTCCCGGCTAAACACTGCCCGTAAAAACAAGATGATCTTTCTTGATGTCACTAGTTCCGTCAGACACACTTCGGGCCACTTGCTGAAATAATCCATTAGTGTTGCAGCGTACCGCAGTCGCTTGGAGCATTGGCAAAGGGCCCAATAATGTCTGCTCCCACTTTTTCCCAGGGAGCAGACGGAAATGGAACTGGATGTAGAGGACCCTAGCAGCTCAGAGTTGGCCAATCATTGACCAATGGCTAGCTATGGTCCTTGGCCAAGTGGCCAGACAGTGGCCAGAGACCGGCCGGTGACTGGCCTTTATCTGGCAATTGGCCAATGGCCACTGGCCATCAGCCATTGGCCAAGCATTGGCAAATGAATGGCCACTCTCTGGCAACTGGCTAAAAGACCATCGCCAGACGTTGGCCATTGCTTGGCCAAAATCCGTGCTGCTTGGGGAGGTACCACGGGTTTTGCAGGCTCGTTTAACTGCTTGACAAACAACGCAGGACCTAACTGCAGTTTCAATGTGTCAGTCCATTCCAGGCCAGCAATACGAGGCTCTAGCCCGCTGCTTAGTTCTTGTTATTCCAGGGTGAGCTTCGTAGGCTAGTTCCACAATCTTCGCAGTAAGAGCGGTAGGAACAACAACCCGATTTCCCGAAACAGAAGGTCTCCAATAGTGGAAAGTTCTTCTTTTACTTGGTGAAAGGGTGCCAGGTCAGGATGCAGCTTCTTTCTTGGTGGCTAGGTGCCGGTTGTCAAAGCAATCACTTGTTGCAGACGGTTGTCCTGCCGAGTCTCTTCGACTAACTCTTGCTGAGATAGACACGAAGAAATGGCACAGACAACCTCGTCTTCCTGGGTCTCCCCGGGCGCATCAAGAGGCATACGCGAAAGAGCATCTGCCACAAAGTTGTCTTCTCCCTTCTTGAAGACCATGGTGAAGCTGTATGCGAGCAAACGAGCATACCACCCTGCAACCCTGAATGGTCGTTGGTCAGTCCCTTGCCAGCCCAACAGTGTCAGCAGTGACTGGTGGTTGGTTTGCAGCGTAAAATGCCGACCCCACAAGAAAACGCGCCAGTGTTCGCACGCCGACATACAGGCCAAGCCTCACGCTCTCCAGCGGAGTACTTACGCTCCTGTGGCGTCAGGGTTCGAGAAGCAAAGGAGACGGTCACAAGGTCTCCATTTTTCTACTGCTGTAGAACAGCTCCAAGGGCGTATGCTGAGGCGTCAGTTGTCACGACCACGGGCAGCTTAGGGTCGAACATTTGAAGAGGCACACAGGAAAGTAAAGACTTCAGTCTCTGAAGACTGTCTTCCCGAGCAGCCATCCAGCGGAAAGCATCACCCTTGCGTAGTAGCTCACGTAGTGGTTCCACCAGCTCTGCATACCGAGGGATGAACTTGGCGTAGTAGCCGACCATGCCCAGAAAGGAACGTATCATGGTGGCGTCTGTAGGTGCTTGAGCCTTGACAATGGCGTCAACATTGCTTTGCATGGGTGACACTCCCCGCTCGCTGACAACATGCCCCAAGAATGACAGTTCCCGAACATTAAAAATGCACTTGTCGTTTAGCTTCAAGCCCGCTTCGCTGATGCGACGGAGAACTTCATGCAGATTCTTGAGGTGCTCCTCTTCAGTAGTTCCAAAAACAATTATGTCATCCAGGTAGCAGCGTACTTGTCGACATCCCTTCAGGATTGTAGTCATCATTTTCTGGAACGCAGCAAGAGCCGATGCCAACCCAAAACAAAACCTGGTGAACCTAAAAAGTTCATCGTGGGTTATGAACGCCGTCAGGTCTCGGCTTTCCGGGCACAAAAGGACCTGATGGTACGCGCTCGATAGATCCAGGCGTGAAAAGTACTTAGCTTCGACTAGTGCTTGTAGCAGTTCCTCAGTGTGAGGCAACGGAAAGCTATCAATTATGACCGCCTTGTTTACTTCTCTTAAATCGACACATAGTCGAACTTTCCCGTCTTTTGTTTTCACTGCCACGATCGGCGAGACCCACTCGGACGGATCGATTCTCTCGATGACGCCTGTTTGTAGAAGTCGCTGGAGCACTTCGGAGACTTCGTCCCTGACAAAACAAATGAAGTCTTCACAGCTTGCAAGAAACGGGCTGAACTCCTTGACGCGTCTTTACCTTGAGAGCGAACCCCTTCGCGGTACCGAGGGTGCCGTCAAAAAGGTGAGCGAAGTCATCTACCAAGTTTCGCGGGAGTCCAGATGGTATGCACGTGGTGTTGAAACATTTCAACGCGCTACCGCTAATCTCAAGGGATAAACAAGCGATGGCGTCGATGCCGTGTATGTCCGTACCGTTCGGGACAATGTAGAAGCGACAGAAGCCTTGCGCTCCTTGTAACCGACAGCAGCAATAAAGCAGCCTGCTACGGCGATCTTCCGATGCGAAAAATCGAAAAAACTTGCGGGCGTACCTTGAAGCTGGTAAGCAGAAGTGAAGTTTCTTTTGTACGTATCTTCCGACATTATAGAAACTGCTGACCCTGTGTCAACCAAGATTGGTAGGGGTGTTCCTTCGACTTGAACTGAAATGTAGATATCGCTCTTCGGTTTGTAGTGCACGTGAAGCATACTAAGAACGTCCTCGTCAGAGCCATTCAAGCACGCAACTTCTCTAACAGTACCCCCTTTGCTAGTGTGACTGGCGGTACTCTTGCAGACAGCACGAAAATGTCCGACTTTCCCGCATCCAGCACACCTTTTCCCTCTTGCTTTGCACGTAGCGGAATTTGCAAGATGTCCCGACGACCTGCAGTGGTAACATTTCTTCGAAGTGTAGGATGACGGTTCTCACTGTGTACGCTGTGGTCGCTCGGCGTTCGGAGACTTAACGTCCACCTCCTGCACCGATGAAGACGATCCGAGCTCCATGGAGTACCAGACCGCTTCCTCGATCAGTCCGCCGATGGACAACGCCCGGTCTAGGGTTAGACTACTTCCTTCCAGTAGTACACGCTCTCGTAACTGCTGGCTCGTAGTCTTCGCCACCCGGTGATCTCGGATGAAATCGTCCGCCAAGAGTACGTACTCGCAGTCCGCCGACAGGTCTCGCAGCTCGGCAACGAATACTTCAACAGATTCCCCCGGTATCTGCGCCCGCTGCCTGAAGGTGTGTCGTGCAACGACCACGTTCGAAGTTGCCTTTAAGTAGGTCTCCAGGGCCGCCAAAGCGACATCGTACTCGTCCGGCGCAGTCGGTGTCTTCGTGCCGGCAGTTGTTTCCTTCGGTGGTACCGGAGGATGCGTCCCCGGAAGTGTGTAGAAGACTCTCTGTCCCTCAACACCGAGGCAATATAGAAGTAAGGCTTTCCGCCGAGCACGTCCATGGGCATCGCCCCCCGAAGCGAGCAAGTAATCTTGGAACACCCGCCGCCACTGTTTCCAAGGGATAGCATTTATCCTGGAAGCGGGAAGGAAAGGAGATGGCACCGCTAGGCTCATGCTTGTTGGTACATCACTCGTCGCCAGTCTGTTGTATGCTGCCGTGGCAGCTGAAGTCGACCGCCCTGCTCCACTACCGGTGAAGAACAACCTTTTTCATTCGATCCTCTTCCTCTTCTTCTTCAGACTACAAATGCGACAGTAGCGCCGCCAAAACACAGTTGCTTTAAAATAATATATATATATATATATATATCTGGTCCCAGCTTCAAGCTGGGTTATTGCCCCAGCATGCCCAGTTTGGCATGCTGGTCAATGTGGTTAAACTGGTCATGGTGGTGGACTTCTTAACCAGTTTAACCTGTTTAAATTAATTCACGGATGTTTGTTTGCAAACAAGCTCGCTGCCGCCCACTATCGGCGGACCCCTGCGCGCTTCCGGTTTTCCTCTTCTTTTCCTCTTGTCACACATCCTTTTGTTATTTGTACTACGTTCTACAAAGCGCGCAGGTTCTTACAAACCTATTACAGGTACCTCTCCGAAGGAAAATGTTCTTTTCCGATCGCTGTGTGTTACTGAAGAAGAAATAAATACACTACCGTAAGTCTACTGGGGCACCAAATACTGTGGCGCCCTCGTGGTACGAACACCCACCGAATGCGGTGAATACACAGGATAAACAAGCCAAGCTCTTCAGAAAAGCCAACTCGGCATCCAATTTATTATTTTCGTACTTTCGGCCGCCTCACCTGAGCTCAGATGCTACATATCCTTGGCGCTGACACAGTACTAACCGACGCACAGACAGTGGTTCGCGGTGCAAAGCAAACAATGTTAATAAAACCAGATTGCTTATCTTTCAACACAAAAAAATACTAGACACACGCCAACAACAGGCAATAGCAAAAGCAAATACCACACGGATGAGAGAAGCAAACCTGGGTCCCGCCAGTGATGGGGGCGAAGCGGTTTCTTGCGTGGTCGGCAGAGGCGAGGAAATCCGTGTAGCTTGGATGGCATTGGCGAAACTCCTCGGCACCACCGTCATTCACGAGCACACACACGTTCGAAGACACGAAGCGACGCCTCATTCGGGACGTCCAACATCTTCCCGCACTGAACGGAATGCCGCTCGCTGTTTCCTCAAAACCCGCTTCGCTTTCACCGTCGTTCAAGTAGTCTCCAAACAACGCGCACACAGCCGTCCCTTCGAAAATCTGCCGAAGATAGCCAAACGCGTCTCAAATTCTCCGTTCCTACCTCTATCTCTCTCTCTCTCTTTTTTTTCTCGGACACAAAGGTGGCTTGCACCGCGCCTGACGCGCCCGGTCGTCTACCGAAAACGAGAGGACAAAGAGCAGGACGTGGCCTCGTTCCAGCCTAAGCCGACCTTGGCGCGCGCGCTCCCAGCAATGTCAGTTCGGCTATCTCTAGCCGAGCTTGGCGTGGGCGCTCCCAGCAAGACCAGCTTGACCACTACGATTATTAGTTCGACCAGATTCACCAGCTTGTCTCCCAGCATGACCAGCTTGTCTCCCAGCTTGACCACATTGGCTCTATGGAAAACCAGTTTGACCAGTTAGGACCAGACTGGCTCCCAGCTACACTAGATTGAATCTAAAACCAGATTCTAGTTAGAGCATGTTGGTTTTTACTTAAAACAGACTGACCAGCTTAAATTCTAGCTTGCCCAGCTTAAACCAACTTGATTGCCAGTTAAACCAGTTTGACTACCGCATTGACCAGATTGACCAGCTTAGTTACCAGCTTGACCAGTTTCATTTTCATGCTGGTTTTTCCAATAGGGTATATATATATATATATATATATATATATATATATATATATACCTGAAGTATGATCGAACTAGCTCAACATTAGCCTGTTACCGTTGCTTGGCTTTTCGCTCAGTCAAATCGCTTATATGGGGTGCACTCAAATGAAAACACAACCGTGTTGCATTGTGTAGGAGATTTTAGAATATTTATTGATCACGCCGCTGAACTTTCATCGCTCGAAGAACTTCCTTTTTGTGAGTGCCTTCTCTGTTGAGTTTGCTAACAACACAGCCGCTTCGATCCGAGGCAATTGATGATAGCGTCGGTGACATCAAAAAGTACGCGACTCGCACAGCACTGGTGAACACCAATGTTTTCGTAGCTCCAGACGGTTCTTTGGAAGCCGCCAGCGGTGTAGACGTGTAGAGCTTCGAGGACTTGGATGTTCGACCGTCAGCACACGGGACCCTTCGCGACGCCGCTGGATTTTCCGCGAAGCTGGTCGCACAGCCAGCGAGTCACCCGCTTGGTCAGCCGATATTCGCCCACAAACCTCGCATCGCTCGTCTCGAGAGCATTTCGGTGATCTCTAAAAACTCGATCCGCTGGCGAACCCAACAGTAGAGATGCATATGTTAGGGTTGCCATCTTTTACGATGCAGAACGATCGCCTGCTTCGTCTCGACCGATCAGTTAACTGCATCGTCAAAGTGCATCGTGACGACATTTTGGCGTCACCGCCAACTGCATCATTTTACAAGCATAGCTCGAACTGTTTATCTATACTGGAACGCAAACTAAATGATGTAGAAAACTTCATCGGGCACCTATTGGCTATTCTCTCGGGTCACGTGACATGACGTTGAATTGCAGTTTTTCCCTATGCAGTTCGAGCTATGCTCGTAAAATGATGCAGTTGCCGGTGACGTTGCAGTTAACTGAGTGGTCGAGACGAAGCCGGGGATGGTGGCGCTCCGGGTTCACACCCGGAGCGCCGGCTTTCCTGCATGGCCTGTTTATCCCACTCCTCACGTGACTGAATTCGGCGAATAGCGGCGCCGCGCGTTCGAGGCGTGCGGCCCGCTCAAGAGCAGGGGAACGTAGAGTTCCTGTATAGGCTCCCTACGGGAGCCAGAGTTGCGCGTTCACGTGATGAGCCGGATCAAGTGCCGTGCAAGAAAGTAGACGTTGCGCGCGCCGCCCCGCCGAACGTTCCCCTGCTTTCGAGCGCGCCGCGAGCCTCGAACGCGCGGCGCTGCTATTCGCCGAATTCAGTCACGTGAGGAGCTGGATCAACATGCCATGCAGGAAAGACGGCGCTACGGGGATGAACGCGCAACTCTGGCTCCCGCAGGTCGCGTGCAACGTCTACTTGGCTGCACGACACTTGATCTGGCTCCTCCCGTGATCGCACAACTCTGGCTCCCGTAGGGAGCCTATACAGGAACTCTAGTGTGGCCTAAAGCCCCTCTATCCTGGGAAAGATGGCGCCATTCATTGCTGCGGAAATGCACGAGACACGTGCCGCTCGCCACTTCTGGGAGAACATGTCGTCTAAAATCTAGTTCAGTGCTGCCCTGTTCCGCCATGATCTTCCCAGGGGCTGCACGTTGCACGTGCTTCTTGCTTCGACGCACCTTGCGCTACTGTTAAAACATGAAGGGGCTTTAGTGTGGCCTAGGGTGCCTACATGTCTGTCTCTCTCAGGGTGAAGACATCTATGGTTGCCCTGAATGTGCCAGCGCGTGACGCTCTGGCGCACTCGGTGCGTGACTTCGGCGGTAAAATGGCGTCTATGCATTAGCCAAAGCTACGCGCTCGAGCTGAGTGACACCGGATTGCGCGCATTTCAAAATGCATAAAAAATGATTTGGCAGAAAAATGGCTGAGATGTCACCACTAAAGCAAAAGCGCGCGTGTGTATGAAGGCACTCTAGTGTGGCCAGAAAACTGGCTCGTAGCGTTGATGTTCCTCCTCAGCTCTCATTTCTGCTGCTCGCTCGTGCACGTTCAGTGCTCAGCGCGCGCTCTCGCTTACATATCTGCAAGCAAACGTGCCAGTGATGCTAGCAGTGCCTGCAGTTCGCCCAGAAGCGGAGCCCAGCTAGCTCATCTACCACAGCAAGAGTGCCAAGATGGGCGAATTTCGTTCTTTGATACAAGCTTTGTTCCGCGCTGCAGGGTTGGCAATGTGATTTTGTTAGAGGCTCACGAGCCAGTAGCTATCGTTTTTACTATTCAAGAATTAAAAACTTATTGAATCAATCAATGAAGAGTGTTATCAAACGATCCAGAACATATGTAAGACATGCCTTGTCAGCATTTCGTGAACAAAAGAGCTTTTCCACGACATGAAATTTAAAATGCATTTTCACTGTAAGTCACAGCGCAGCCGACATAACAGGTGAATGAGGCCAATCAAGCAGAGGCAAAAAAACACTATACGTCACAGAGCTCGACGTCTTTTAATGCGTGTGTTGTCGCCGCTTAAATCAATCGAGCGCCAATCATGCACCGTGGCCATGCGTTTTTAGTATGCGTGTTTGTGCTTGTGTACCATGTAGTCTTTGTCTGCACTTTGATTCATCATAAAACTAACAATGGCAGAATTTCTTTTTTTCAAGATGTTTGTTCAGACAGGCGCTTTATATAACTCCTCATTTTGATGATAGTTTGAATAAACTTGATCACCAATTATCTGACCTTATAAATGACCACCCAAATATTGTTGAAATAGTACGCCAAACTCGAAGAACCCGCATGTTCAAGAGAGGAGTAAGAGCGTATTGTTAGCCCCAGTGACCTAAACTTAAAAAATTGTTCCGCGAGTGGGTAGCAGATGTCGAAGTGGTTATTTTTCTTTATAGTGCATTTCGTATTTTTTATTCATAATTATTTGATTGATAATTTGATGGTGAAAAAATATACCAATGTCTTCGTGTGTCTTTATCTGTATTTTCTGTTTAAATGCAACATAAATGGAGAATTTCACTTTAACGCCTACGTTATATGTAATGAATGTGATCTCAACAATGTCGATGTGAATGTTGTTATGTCTGATTTACATAATTCGGTTTTGCTTGAAATGATCAGTTTCGACGTCGAGCACCGCAGTTTCCGTCTACAATTATTTTGCAGCACGAGAGCCACCGCAACTAAAAATAGCGGATAGAATCACCACTTGAAATCTTTAGGCGATTCACAAAACCTATGCCATGCTAGCGGGAACCAGTTGGAGCTCGTGCCATATTATTGAGTTCAAATTGAGCACACGTTCACTAGGCCCCAATTCTATAGTTTAAGATCTACAAAAAGGCCCTATTAAGGCCTTTTCGTAGATCGCGCAGTGTGGATTGCGGGCAGACTTGTTCGCAACACGTTACAAGTTACTTGTAGCCAATTACATTCTATAGACAATTTGTAACGCCTCCATTACCTTTTTTTACCTGTAACGATTCTGTAATTCAAACACTTTTTTAAGTAATGAGTTACTAGTAATCCATTAGTTTTTGCACTTCAGTTGAGGTTTATAAATTCAAAGAAATATTGTTCTACTAGAGCCACCAAACCGGCATGCCTGTGAGGTTGTCTCAGAAAACGTTCATTGTATTAAGGCCTGTTCACACATGCAGCGGAGCGCTACAAGCATAGCGCTAACCTCGCGCTAAGCGCGTGCTGACCGGAGCGTTCACCAGCTTTGTATCGCACCGCCAAAACTGTTGCTCGTGGCAGGCGATAAGTAGCTGACGGCACGTGAGGAGCGCTACAACAGCGCTTCGCTCCATGTGAGAACCGGCCTTTAGTCACCCAGAAATATAGCTAGAGATTTCCTTTTAATTGAATTTTTGGGAACACCAAACAGTGCTTGCAAGACCTAGAGGGTCAAGTTACCGCGAAGAAATTGCTTTAATAAAACAGATACTGCTGTTATTTAAATAAAAAAAAAATCAATCTGAAGGAAAACGGCATAATGAGTGTTTGGCTTATCTTGAGCGCACGTCGCGGGAAATCGGTTTGTTATACCCTTTTGCTGAGTGCCAGATATGAGCCAGGATGACTGGCTTTTTTGACTCACCGTGACGCCCAGTCACTGCGTTTTAGACATAACACTCTCCGCGAGTTGTCTACGAGTACAGTAAGGTTGAGAGCTGAAAACTCCATTCACGATGGCGGACAGAACAGAACCGGGGCGGTTGGGAAGCTGGAAGCTTAAAAAAATGCCTGTTTATTTATCGTGGAGTGAATGGAAATGAATTCTACTTCCTCGTTGCTATCATATGTAGTTCAAGATTTGCACCCTTCGTGGTTTCGGAACATGTCTGCAGCATGTTCCGAAACATGGCGGCGGCATGTAAAGGAAGATGGCGTCGAACGATGCATTCCATTAGTTTGTTGATGTTTGTGAAAAGCATGGTGGATGCCTAAAGTTCCTGCATTCTCAAGAAACAGCGTCGAAGTTGACAGTACGACGGCGCTCGTATTTGCGTCAATGAAAGAAAAAATAATCCCAATATCAGACTGTCAACTTTGTCGCTGTTAGTGCAAGAAGGCGACAACTTCGAACTTCCACCATTCTTTTAATACACATCATCGAATTTTCATTCGACGCCACATTATTTTCTCACCGGAACGATGGGACAATCCCCAGCTCTCGGCGAAGTAAAGTAGTACGAAAATTAGCTAGCATTCGTGATTTGGCGCATGTGACTTCGAAACGCGATAACGTCTGCTTATTTCTTTGTAGAAAACATTTTTGCAAATGCACCGTTAGTAATATGTTGTTAGATATTTAGGTAGTGGAAAGTTAAACAATCCTAAGAGGCACAGATTTTCTCCGACGTTGTGAGAAGTTTAGCCCGCTGGTACAATGCTCATCCAGATCGAAATGGGCGGCGGCGTGGTTTGAGTCGATGATTTTTGGGTTCTGCAGCGCACGTTTTCCTCCGCGTTATTCTCCTGACGCGTTTAGGTTTAAAGTGAAATGTGCTAATGAACATGCGCTTGTCGCGTTCAGCAGTTGGAAGAACAATGGCCGGGCCAGAGTGAACCGGCGCGATCTCTTACGGCTGTTGCACGCAGAGTAGTTGCTCCCTGCGACGGGAGCTCGAAGGGGTCGCTGTAACCCTACCACACCTACAGCGCTTTAATTTCTTCTGAGAGGCACCTCCTCCTCACCATGTTGACCTCTTTGCTCCTGGGTTGATTTGGAGAAGTTTCTAGTGTAATTAGACCCACAGCTTATGAGCAAGTCTGCCTGCAGGGACTTATGCGGAACACCTCTTTCTCTTCGTCTCCCCAAGAACGAGTTTGTATTTGCAAGCAATTAATTATCGTAAGCCAAAACTTATTTCAATCGGCTCACTACAGTTATTTCAAGCAAGTATAATTGCACACATTTTCAATCGCAGTGGTCGGGGAATAGATGTTCAGGATGGCTCAGGCGGTGTTGGACACGGTATACGGTCGCACCCCGACGCGTCTAAAGAAGTGCCATTGTTCCTAGGCGAGAGTGAAGGCCATAGGGAAAAACGCTCTCTAGCCCGGTCATAGAAGAACATGGCAGGGCAGCACTCAGCATCTTGCTTGATCTTATTTCGCAACACTGATTGCGGGGACTCCCAAAAACGAAAGGGAAGCGCGAGGAAACTTCACGAGTTGTGATCCTGGACCGGCGTGCTAGAACAGCGTCTCAGCTGACGCTGAGTGAAAGAGATCACTGCAAAGGGTAGGGCGCGCGAGTGTCTTGAGACGCGGATCGAGTCCCGCTCAGCTAGTGCGCTGGCTTTGGCAGTGCTTTCTCTCCGCCAGTCTTAGCTGAAACGCTGTTTCTAGCAAGGTGGCCCTGGCTGCTTATCATTAGTTGCAAATGGCAACAAGAGTCATGGTTGGTGTAAAACGCAAAATGGAAGCTTGGAGTCGTTGCATTATTAAACCAACACCAGGAAAGTTGATCGTCTGACATTGTTCTTATTTAAATAAATAAAATAAAAAGTAATCCAAAGAATGACGACCTAGGGAGGGTTTCGCCCATGTGCAACGCTTTTGATAGCGCACTTCATGGGAAAGGGGTTTATTAGACCCTTTTCCCGAGCCTTAAATTCAAACCACGATGTCTAGCTGTTGTAGCATTACCGTGAGGCCCAGTCATTGCGGTTTGGACATAACGCTATGCGTAAGTTGTCTACGAGTATAGCAATGTCAAAACTGAAAATCTCAAATTCATGCACGATGGCGAACACAACAGAACCGGCGCGGTTGGAAAGCTGGAACCTTAAAAAAATGTATGTTCGTCGCTACATATGTAGTTCAATATTTGCACCTTTCGTGGTGACAGAACATGGCGGGCAGCATTGAATTGCTTATTTATAGGCACTGGATGTTTTCAAGAACCCTTGTGACGCGTTTCCCGTTTACTTTCTTTTCGCAAGACCAACTGTGATTTACTGCAAGAGCGAGGAAGAAGAGCGAGGAAATATTTGAGACGAGAATCCTCTGCGTCAGGTACAGAATCAGCGCCACTTTTTCTGAACTTCGTGGGAGCCGAGGGTGAAAGACGAGGCAGAGGGCGCGTGACAGGCGGTCGGCGGAGAAGACACGAGCTGGGGCGAGACAGTGCGTGCTACGCGAGGCTAAAGCTGGGCAGGAACATCGGAGCCGGGCTGCCTGGCCTGGCCCATGGCGAACCCCAGAGCGGTCCACCAGTGAGGTCTGGAGCAAGACCGATGAAAAACGGCGAGCCCTGGCCATCTGGTCTAGGCCACGACGACTCGGGCAGTGATGGTCCGAGACAGCCAGCCTACGCAGCGCTGGCGTGGGAAAGGCGATCCGCAGGCCTGGACACGGACTCCGACTGTGAGCTCTGATCGACAACCGACAAGGGTCGGCGTGCCTGGACTGTCGGTTCTCGACGACGGGCAACCGAGAGGTACAGTAAGCCCATTCGCTGTCTTCTCGTTGTTATGTCACTCCCTGGGTGACGGGCGTAGCGCATGTCGATCGGGCGGCGATTATTAGTAGAGGGACCTCCGTAAAGAACCCCACAACTTTTGAACCTCGAATTTCAGCCACCTTTCACAAGATGGCGCAAATGCGCGCCGTCTGCTACAACATAAGTACTTTTTTAATATTTAAGAAAATTAATACGCTTAAAAAAATTACAACCATAGAAAGTGATTTTAATTAGAACGAGAAAAGCTCTAATCAAAAACTCGTTGCTTAAATAGCTGTCTTCTCTGAAACCGGTTTCTTGCGTACAGAGTCGAGCTTCAAAATAGTGCCACGATTTTAATTTTTTTTTAAACAAATCGAAATATAAATACAACAAAACCAGCCTTACAGAGAACAAGCCCAGTTCCTCTAGCTTACA
The DNA here is from genome assembly GCA_013358835.2 of Ixodes persulcatus. Taxonomy (NCBI): domain Eukaryota; kingdom Metazoa; phylum Arthropoda; class Arachnida; order Ixodida; family Ixodidae; genus Ixodes; species Ixodes persulcatus. Next base: position 62,325 of record JABSTQ010006681.1, read on the forward strand.
ATTTTAAGAAAATGAGATCAAATGCCAAAACTCTATATGGGAAAACCAAGAACGCGAGGAGGAATTCTTTAAATTTTGTTCATAGTCCATTTGTGTTTACAAAAAAAAACACCTGCTTGATTTGCACTTCTAATATTTCGTTATGCTAAGTTCCTATGTTTTCCAGCAGCATTCCCTTAAATATCGTGGCTGCCTTATGTTGCGAAACTAAGTTGCGACACTTCAAAATTGCATAAAATGGGCTCTTTTCGAATGAAGATTAAAAAAATGTGAGTGTGTTAATTAGGAAGAACACGCATTCACAGAACCAGACGAGTCTTTCCTCTATTCAATAAAAAACTAAATACGCGTCTTGGATGCCTTACAAGACTAGAAACTTGGAATGCATAGAGGTATGTCTTTGAAAATATCAAAACTTATACTTTTTGTTTTCTAATTGTAAGTTAAGTTTAGAAAAATGCATGTAACCTTCTACACTAAAAGAGTGATGATGAATTGGCAATTTATATGCAAAAAAAAACAACCAAATACGTGGATGCGCACAGATGCGACATTTGCACCGCAAATAGGAGCGTTAGCGCAGCTGCCACCGGTATTATGGTTGGGGCCGTGGGACCGCCGCCTTAAATACTTCTTTTCGAATCATAGCTTAATATTTGAAATAACCGCCTATGTCACGCACGTGCAACACGGTTCGTGTCGTATCACGGGTTTCTTTTTTTTTAAACCGCTTAAAAGAAGAGAAGGAGAAAGTGATGAGTCTTACGATTGACTGAAGAAGGACCTGCCAGGCCCGAAACGTTTCGCATCGCCTCATCCCGTCGCTTCTGACGTGGCTGTTAAGGGAAACCCTTTTTTATATTTGTTATTCGTGAGTGCCTTCTTTTTATCCAGGTTTCTACATCACCCCAAAGCCTCTCGACCCGCAGCTGTCTCAAATGGAGACCGTAGCCGTCATTAAAACTTTAATTATCAACAAAACATTTTTTTATTAGAGTAAGAATGGCATTAGGTATTGGCTTTACGCCAACCAGATGCCCCAGAACTGGTTTTTGCCAAAACTATATCAACATTTCTTTTGTTCGTATCGCCTTGTATCTGACTACTAAGCGAGATTTTTATCTAGCACATTTTCTTCCCTTGGTAAGCATCTTAAACACTTCTTCTTCGCGAATCATAGTGTAATATTTGAAATAACCGCCCATGTCACGCACGTGCAACACGGGTCGTTGCGTTGCACGTGCCCTCTTTTTTCAAAACCGCTTAAAAGAAGAGAACGATTGACTGAAGAAGGACCTACCAGGCCCGAAACGTTTCGGATCGCCTCATTCCGTCACTTCTGACACAGCTGTTAAGGGCAAACATTTTTATATATAGGGTGGTTCAAATCACCAGGCTCGATCTAAATTGGACCGTACAAATTGACGCCTGCACGTAACCGTCTAAACTTTTCGTCAAAGGTGTATTTCACAGGTCGGTTTTTGCTTGTAAAATTACAAAGCGTAGTTCTCTTTTAGTACAAAATAGGGCCAAGAAACTTGCTAGGGTCTACGGCGGGCAGAGACGCAGGCGACCAAGCCCAGTAACGGGGTGTGTTTGGCGTTCGTATTGATACATGGCGTCGGGAGCAGCGTCTGAAGGTGCAGCCGACCAGCGAAAGGTAGCAGACGACACGCAGACGAAATCCGTTGGCAGCAAAAGCGCTCCCGTTATGCAGACGCGTTACTTTGCTTTAAGTTTTGCTTTTATTGTTCGCATTTATTTTTTAACCGAAGCTAAATTTCAAAAGTATTATATTCATTTTAATAAACCACGGTGGTTTCCAGCCGTCGCGATTAGGAGGTAGCGCCATCTATCAATACGAACGCCAAACACACACCGCTACTGGACCCCTGTCGTCTGCGTTGCTGCCCGCCGTAGACCCTGGCAAGTTCCTTGGCCTTATGTTTTACCGAAAGAGAGCTACCCTTTGTAATTTTACAAGAAAAAACCGACCTGTGAATTACACCTTTGAAGAAAAGTTTAGATGGCTACGTGCAGGCGTCGATTTTTACGGTCCATTTTAGATCGAGCCTGGTGACTTGAACCACCCTATATATATATATATATATATATATATATATATATATATATATATATATATATATATGAAAGACAGTAAAACATTTTTTCCCGAAATCTAATTATCAGCAGATAGATTAATAAAATATATAAATTTTTTTAAACACTTTGAAAGCTGCTAGCCACAGGTAGGGGGCATCTGGACACGCAGAACAAATTGCCAGTTTATGTCACTCGCCGGCTAAAACGTACGCTTTATAATTTTCTTGAAAATATTACTTGTTCAACTTTGGCGTGCTATTTCAACTATATTGAAGTGGTCACTTAGAAAGTAACATAACTAGTAGTTAAGATTCGGACTTACATAGCTTGTTCTATTGTTTGGTTTTATAAGACAGGCGTGCTTGAAAGTGCAATCTTCAGGTCTATGAATGTAAGTGTCGAAGAAGTACACCCGCATTCAGCTTTATTTATTAAGAATTCGCGTTTGCCAGTTTTAAGAGGGGAACGTGTTTAATAGATAAGATCTTGGACTTTCCGAATGAGGCTGCTATGTGCTCAGTATAGCCTAAATTTTCGATACAAGTTACCACCTTCTTTTGCAAGAAAAATATCTTGTCCATGTTAGTACTGGTTGTCATTCCTAAAATCAAAATACAATATTGTGGGCAAGAGTATACAAGAGTGTAGTAAAACTGCAGTTTATGCCAGTTTGGCAGTACTATCTGAGCGCGGTTCAGCATTTTAATCGAACGTGAAATGTCAGACCTAATGGGATTTATATGACTAGTTTAACTTAAACATTCTACGAGCCCAACTCCTAGACATTTGTTCGGCGTACTAACTTATATACTTAATTTAAAAAAAAACAAAAAAAAACGTAGCTTATGTTGCATTTGCGTTCAATTTGATTTTAATATAACATTTTTTGTTCGGCGTACTAACTTCTATAATTGATTAAAAAAAAACGTAGCTTATGTTGCACTTGCTTTTAATTTCATTTTAATATAACATTTTTTTTTGGTGTTCTTAACTCGGTGTTCTTAACTCTAGCTGATTTCACTCGAATCATACACACAGTTTTTTTAAGGTTAATTTCCTCACCAAACAAAATAATCTTGGGAGTTATCGGTATATAAACCTTATTGTTTATATATACCCAAAAAGAACAGAGGTCCAAGAATTTAAGCCTGAGGAATGCCACACTATATGAGAAAATGGGTGACTTAAAACGACTAAGAACTGTAAATTGTGTTATATCCGAAAATAATTTCTGACCAGCTTGAGGCGTATTCTCTTTACACCGTAGCATTGCAGTTTTCCAATTAGAATGTCCTGCTTTATACAGTCACATGTGTTTTGAATGTTTTAAAAAAATATCGAGCGTGTAAATTTTAGATTTCATATTGCTTCGGCAATAGAGCAGAATCTGAGGATTTCTGTTTTTAAAAGCCGTGTTGAGAAGGTGTTACAACAATGCTATCAAATAAATATTTAGATAACCTCGTGTGGTCTGCTTGTTCATTGACTTTTGAAAATGGTTACAGTATACATATGTGTCTGTAGTTATTTATCTTGTTAAGAGTACCATCTTTATGTATAACAAGACCCTTGGCTATTTTCATTTTATTAGCAAATATTCCGGTCTCAAGAATACGTTTGCATATATGCGAATGAGGACAACATAATACGTCGTTGGTTGCTTTGATGGGGTCTACATCGATTTCATCATAGGCAGAGATGCTACTATTTTTCAATTAGTTAAATATATCACTGATTTTCAAATAAGTGCGCATTCAAAAATAGAGTTAACCATGTTAATATAAATTAAGATTTTAAAGTTATTGTAGTGAACGACCTCCACAGATTCGAACAAATTACGGAAAGCAAACTAAAGATTATCAGGTGACCAAATTATTAAACTCAATTGGGACTTTCGTGGATTTTAATAACTCGTTTTCTAAATTTAAGAAAGAGCTGAGGACACTTTTGGTGGGCAGTGACACTATTTTATAGCCATTTTTATACATGTACAAATTGATGGTTTTTGTCTCTGAACTTGTGAAAAAGTTTTTTTCATAATCTATATCACTAGTTGCGATCCTCTCTTGATGATGTGTTATAAAGCCATGACATTATTTGTATCGCAAATGTTTACAGCTGCACGAGTGTATAGTATACTGTGTACCGTATGTACGAACTGCAAAGGGGACAGAGACCTTCGTCAGGCATTTTCTGCCTTTAGTCTCTGTTCCCCTTTCGGTTGATCCGAAAGAAATAAACACTTCAATTCAATTCAATTGCTGACTGAACACCATCACCTGCGGGTTGAAAATGGGGGTTGACATTTTCATCCAACGACTAATGTGGATAGATATCTTTTTTTTTCATCGTGAGTTCACGTGGAAGAACAGTTACGAGCTGTGGATAATAGGTTTTTTTAGCAGCGCTCTAATACTTATGCGGGCTCTCTAGTAAGCTCAACAATTTACTAGTATATCTTACTTTCGCTTTCTTCGGATCTGCAGCTAGTTTATTGCGTTCTTCCTGTACTTGGTTAGAATTTCTTGTTTATAGTTTTTCGAAACTTACCGAATAGCTTATTTTGTGTCGTCATTCGTTTGTACAAGTCGGTAGGAATCCACGTTTCTTATATGACATGCTTTCTGTTCTGGTCAAAAGAAGAAGCTTATAATAGCTGTGTACCTTGAACGCAAAAATTTATTATGCCTTATCAGGATTCATTTTGCTTAGATCATCCTAGTCCTCACTTAAAATTCGTTTGTTCATGTGCTTTATAGATTTGATATTCATATTTCGATAAGTTAGCTGCTAATGTGACAAAGATCGCTTGCCTCCAGAGAAGTATTTAGGAACAAAAAGAGAATATAGCAAAATGGTCACTTAGTTTAACCGTAATTACTCCCGAATTTGGGTCACCAGTTTCACAATCGGTTGTACAAATGTCAATCAATGTTTTTGCGTGATTTGTCATCCTTGTAATTTTATTGATCAAATCTTTATACCCGTAAGAGTAAATTATTTCTAAGCAGCTCAATTTTCGATGGTTCTTCGGACATCAAATCTATGTTGAAATCTCCTGTTGATTTTAAAATTAAAGCCGGCAATATGCTCTAACACACGTCATAAAATCTAAAAAGAATTCTTAAGGATTCATTTGGTGGTTTGTATACAACAGCAACAATTATTTCAGAGCATTTGTCAATTTATGACTCATGATTAAAATCAACTCATGTGTAATCAGTATTAATTTTGTTAAGTTAGGCCTTCTCAAAAACAAAGCGAAACTCCACCTGCTTTTTTGATTTTCGCATTAAATACACTCAATTGTGCAATTCTCATACCTGGCAGCATCAAATGCACGTGTAAGCCACGATTTCATGAATGCTAAAATGTCGAAGTTATGACTCAGCAAATTAAAAATATTTCATTATCCTCTGTTTTAGTCCTACAGGTTCTTGCATTTCGGTAAAAAAATTATACTTTTCCTTTGTTTTTAATTACATTGCTTCGCGTAAGTCAGTTAAATGTTTCACAATTGTAGTAGCAACAGTCACCGAAGAATAGCACGATCACCTGCTTATAAATATATTCCCGTTCGTTTGTCAGGTGAGCTAATCGTTTTTGTTTTCTTCATCAGCTTCCGTCCTCGCCAGTCGGAAAAGTTTCCTTTTCTGTGGCGTTAGCTGTTCTTAAATACAGATTTCTCTTTTATTTCCTTGAAAACAGTTTTCTTTTTCTGCAGCGAACTATTTTCTTGTTTGCGAAGAAGAACACATCACCGTTCATTGATTCATTGGGGGTTAATGGCACAACAGCATCTAAGGCGATAAGGCGCCAAGGGTTTTTACTATTGCATTAGAGGGTTAAAGAGAAGAAAGAGCTATAGCAGCTGGTGTTATGATAAAACTATGAACATGCATTTCTATAAGTGTAAAAGATATGGTCATGAGTTAGGGGTTGAAAATAAAACCACAGTCGGTGTATAAGGCCGATATCAGTGAGAAATTGAAATCAGCAACTATGTGAAATATTTGGTTCATCACCTAGAAGCAGGGCTAGGTGCAGTGGGACATGTTCTTTATATAGTCGTGCGAAGTGTTTGTGACGGCATTGATCATATGTGTGGCATTCAATTAGGATGTGTAAAATGCTTCAAAATAAAATGTAAAATGTAAATTGGCTCTAACGTCTGTTCCAGTGCTTGGTCTTCTCCTGCCGGGTTCCAGCACCGAGTTACGCACAGACGCCAGTGTAAAGGGCCTCGGAGCTCTCCTCGGCCATGCTGTTCACGGCACAGAGCTCGTCATCGTTTACGGCCAACCGCACTCTCACTAAATGTGATAGAAAATATACAATCACAGAACGCGTGTGTCTTGCGGTCGTTTGGACGATCTCAACATTTCACTCATTTCTTTACGGTGCCCACTTTCGCACTGTCACGAACCATCACGCCCTCTGTTGGCTCGCTACTTTTAAGTGCTCATCAGACCGCGTCGGACGTTGGTCCTTAAAGCTGCGTGACTACAATTTTACTGTGACACACAAATCAGGCGAGCGACGTTTAGATGCGGACGGTCTCTCTCACTGCCCCTTTCCAGCTTACCCTGCCCAACAACATCTTCCCGCAACCTGCACACAACAGCCATCCTTGGCAAGATCAACATCGCCGGTGCCCAGCAGTCCGAACGGTTATTACAGCCAATCATTCACTACCTCAACGGACCACTCCGACATCCCGCTCGACCCGTGAAACACCGTGCGCGACTCTTTGCATTCCCTATCGGGATATTTTATAGACGCAATTACGAACCACAGGGACGTCCGTGGCTTCTTGTTGTTCCGCGCCAGCTACACAAAGATGTCATGCGTGCCAACCATAATAATCCGACCACCGGAAATCTTGGCTTTACAAAAAACATACTTAAGAGTTCGGGATTCCTTCTTCTGGAATGGCGTGCATTCATCCATCCATATATACGTCCGGGCCTGTCATCTCTGCCAAACAACGAAGAGTTCAAGGTCCAGCCGACCCGCCTCCCTACACCCCATTTCACCATCAAACAGCCCTTTTCAACTAATCGGTATCGACGTTTTGTGACCTTTCCCTGCATCCGTCAGGAATAACCGCTGGATAATTGTGGCTGTGGACTAGTTGACCCTTTAGGCTGGGACGAAAGCTCGGCCTGTCGACACTGGGCGAGAAGTGACCGACTTTTGTCTTCACTTTATTGTTTTGCGACATGGGGCTCCTTAATCCATTATCAGTCATCGTGGCACCCTATTTCTCTCTAAAGTGGTTGTCGAAGTTTTTCGGCTGGCTAATACCACTCGCAGTGCAACAAGTACCTATCATCCACAAGCGAATAAACTCACACTACGCCTAAACCACACTTCAACTACTATGCTCTCCAATATGTGACCAAGAGCCACAACAACTAGGACCACGTATTGCCGTTCGTCACTCATGCCTACAACACCTCATGGCAAGCTACCACAGGGCTCTACAGGGCGATACAAGGAGACGCCAGGCTCTTTAAATCGACCGGAAAATTCGGTTTCTTAACCTATCGCGCTACGACTTTGTGCAGCGTTGCATACAGATGGTGCATTTTTTTTCTAAAATTTGCAAAGAGCGAACTTACCAGAGGAAAAAGTAAAGAAAGAAAAAGGCTTAGCTCCTACGGAAACGCAGCGATGCCACCGGTCTTCAAACAACACGGCGCCGTTTCGCACGGGAGATAAAAGATGGCGCAACGAACGCCGCCAACAAACGAGCATACGGCACCGAGAGCCGGCGTCTTTTCTTTAGCAGACGATCTTCTCGACTCAAAAGCGGCGCGCGTTCCGCAGGGGGCGACAGTCGCAGAAACAAAAACAACAACTGATATGAAAAATGCTCGCGCCGCTTTTGATTCGAAAAGATCGTCTGCTAAAGAAAAGACGCCGGCTCTCGGCGTCGTATGCTCGTTCGTTGGTGGCAGTTGGCGTCGCGAACGCTTGCGCCATCTCTTGCCTCCCGTGCGAAACGGCGCCGTGTTGTTTGAAGACCGGTGGCGTCGCTGCGTTTTCATTGAAGCTAAGCCTTTTTCTTTCTTTACTTTTTCCTCAGGTAAATTCGCTCTTTGCAAATTTTACAAAAAAAAAAATGCACCATCTGTGGGCATCGCTGCACAAAGTCGTAGCGCGATAGGTTAAGAAACCGAATTTTCCGGTCGATTTAAAGAGCCTGGCGTCTCCTTGTATCACCCTGTAGATGTATTACCTTTTGTACGCTTGGGACCCACTTACAACCATGGATAAAATTTTGTCATGTACACCCATTCCCTCGCAGGATCCTTCTGATATCACCTACCGAGCTGAGGGAGCTGAGGGCGCCTGTGAGATGGCCCGCTTCCACACCTTAAGATCATAGCAGCAGCATCATCTCCGTCCAGTAGGGAACCACCCCACCGCCCGGTACATTGGTCAACGCCAATTTGCCAAGTGTTCCCATTTGCCAAGTTCATGCCCAAGTTTTTCGAACCATTCCGAATCGTCCGCTGCCTTTCTTCGACAAATTACGAGGTCTTCTCAGTCCAGCCCCCTTGGAACTGTCGCCAAAGGGCAACCGACATTGCTTATGTAGCCCGTATAAGGCGCTACTACTGCACCAACCATAACACATAAAACTTGACGCAGTTCTGGAGGGCCGGCACTCTTGCCCGCATGCGTTACTGTGAGAAATAAAAGGACGAGGAGCAAAAAAGAACGACGAGTTGGCGCCCGAGGCAGCGGATTCGAATGGACAACCTCCGCGACACCCTCAACACAGTCATTCATCCTGAATTGCAAAGCGGCATAAAATCGTCTCACAAAATGAATACAATGAAAATACAAAAAAAATAAACTCTCGTCATTCGATAGGTCATACTATTTTCAATTTTCAATTAAAACTTTTGTACTGGTAAATAATCAGACTTTTGAATTTGGTAGGTTAAGAGACGTCGCTTCAGAATACCCAGTTTTATTAGGGAAGAGGTGTTACATTGCTGTTTCGTATGAAGTCTTAGAGATACAAAAGCTACGGTGTGTTCGCAAGTATGCGCAGCATCGTCTTTTGAATGAAGTGCACTTTGCCGAGATTCGTGAGAGTGGCTGTGCTCTAGATCAACAATAAATAATTTAGGAGAGAATAATCTAACGACTTACACAATTCCATATTTAGCGATGCAGAAAGTATATGTAGATGCCGGCATATTAGTCCTATTGGTGTGGATTTTTTATTGACGTATTTAATATGCTGGTACATAGATATATTAAAAAAACACAACGCCTAGAGCCTTGAAACTATCCGCTTATTCAGTAATAACTAAACTTAAACATATTGGAATTCTTAAGTTAATATTAATTTTCGGTCAAAAGATTAAAGCCTTAGTTTTGCTTGTACTTATTTTCAAAGCGTCTCTGTCGGGTCTTAGTAATATATTATCTAATACCGAATCAACTTCTGAAACCGACACATCTTCATAAAGAAGTATATCATCAACACATAAGTTTGGTTTTTTAGGTAATGTTTATATTAATGTTCACATCGTCGTTAAGATGACGTAAAGTGCTATCTTTTGATGCGCCTGAGTATAGAAACTTTATTTTTGAAGAAACATTTGACAAAACACGTACTGTCAGCTACATTCTAGACAAGAATCCAGTAGTTAAAAGGCTTTCCCACGCACATCATAAAATTCTTGTTTTTGTACCAATAAATTGCTGTTTATGTAATCAAATTCGTGGTTTATATAGAATGTATCTGATCAGCTAAACCAGTCGTATCTGCTAGATTACCTACTATCAATTTATATTCTTCAAATGTTGCAATTGAACGATCGTTTCGAAATTCAAATTGTGATCGTGTAAGAATATTTTGTGCCCATCAAGAAATTTTGAATGTAGAAAGTGGTATATAATTATTAACATTATTATTCGTATTAACGTTTCTATAAGGTACTAACGTTTTGAAGTTCAAAAAGTACTTTTATAACGTACAAAATGTTTCAAGTACAAATATTGCCGCGCGCGCAGCTGGTGAGGTAGACAGCGCGCGCGTGGCCTAACGGTTATTGTGCCTGCCTCCCAAGCGAAAAGCCAGGGTTCGATTCCAGGGAGCGACGCATCTTTTGTTTATTCCTGCAATTTAGTGTTCTGGTAAATTCGAGAATCCTGTTGATTGTTCGAGGCTGGAGTGTTCTACGCGTCGAACCTTTTACGCCGATTATTCAAGAAGTCCACGCATGTACATATGAGCTCCGCGTGGCGAGCCGCAGTCAGTTTTCGCCAGGGTATTAAACCGAACCCACACCGTGAACCGAAAACCGAAAAAAACGGTTATTTTTGGCTCGAACCGGAGTTGAACCGGAACGAAATGAATTTTCCACTCCGGAGCCGAACCGATATCATTTCCACGCGGTTTTTGGTTTATACGCGAAGTCAGGTCGCGTGAAAGGTGCGTGGCGAAAAACACAGTAACCTAAAAAATAAACCGAAAATGTAAAAAAAAAAAAAACATTTTCGCGGAAACCAGAGAAAGCCGTACGCTAGTTAAGAGATTACGTGTCCAAGATGTGTTATGTCCCTGATCAAGAAGCTAGGATTGAAGAAACCAATGCTTGATTGTCCAACGCGGTGGATGTCCACGCTGCATATGCTCACCAGGCTACTTGAACTAAGAGGCTTCTCTGGAGGGTTGCTCTCAAAAGAAGAAAGCTCCAGGTCGACTGAAGACGTATGGGCGGAAGTCAAAATGCTCGCAGTATCGCTTCGCCCGGCAGAAGTGGCGACGAACAGATTGCAGAAAGAACAGCTCACTGTATGAGATTTCTACGGCGCATGGCTGAGATATTCCATGGACACTTCCAAGATATCGCCGCTGTTAGCAGCGGTCCAGTCAATCAAAAAGAGGGAGCGAAAACTTCTTGACACGGATGTCTTCTGTGCAGCGGTGCACACGGATCCCCGCTACCGCCTTCTTCTCACCCCTTAGCAAAAGTACCGGGCCACGTTGCAGTTTACAAAGACTTGGAGGCGGATCACAGCTTTGCAATGCAAGCAAGATTCTACCGTGTCTTCAGAAACTGCGGCGGCTCCAAAAGATCCGGAAGACGCCCTGAAAGCGCTCCTAAAGGGAGAAGAGGTCGAGTATGGCATCCACGTTCGAGGTACCAGTCGCCCACTTTCTATAGCGTGCCTCCTGGAAATGCTAGACAAGGAGCCGCGGCTTTCAAGGAACGCTAATGTGTTGCAGTTTTGGAATCAGAGACGGGAGCGCGATCCAGAACTCTGCGCATTGGCGCCGCAAGTAGCCCTGGGAGAGCCTGCGACCCAGGTCAGCGTGGAGCGAGCCTTTTTCTGCACTGAAGTTCATTTTATCGTCTCAGAGCTAGGTGCCTCTTTCGCCGAATATGCTTGACGACGTCCTGCTTGTTCGGTCAGCTGCCTGACATTGAACTGCGCTTTCACGCACGTCCGGAGGTGCCCCAGCACTAGCTCATTCGTTCCACACAGTAATGTGAGGCTTTGCTATTTAGATGTAACACTTTTATAAAATATGCGAAGTTTATCTTTTGCTGTCGTCAATTGGATTTGTAGCATATGAGTACGAACCGGTTTGAACCTTTATTTTTTCACTCCGGAGTTGAACCGGAGCTGAACCGTTTTCCCTGAACCGGAACGAAAACCGGAACAAAAAACATTTCGGTTCGACACCCTGGTTCTTGCCTCAGCGTGCGATCCTGCTGTTTCGCCGACTTCGACGCCCGTGACGCTCTATTTTTATCTTCTGTTTCCTTTCTTTATGTTGTTTGTTGTTTTGTTGTTGTTTTTTGAGGGGGGGGGGGGGGGGGCACAAGTTCGCCCAATTAAACGTATAGTTTACTCAGTTATTCTTTGTTTAATTACCTCTTTATTCGTGACAATATATTAAAGTAAAAACTCTTCACTGGTCTGACTTTGATGTCATCAATTTCCCACAATTGTTTCTTTTTTTCATTGAGACCGTAATTGTTTCCGAATCACTACAGGACAAAAGAAAATGGCAGGCAGAGACACATCCGCCACACTTAGAGCTTTGATTCTTACAGTATTATATGATGACATACTAAATACATTTGAATATTCAGCATAGCAGGTTTTTGTAAGACAAAGAAACCAACAAAAAGTTGGCTAATACTGCAGATTAAATCGATCGCATTGTGCCTAATGTACCATACCAAGAAGTGAAATCATTTAATGACGCTTTCAAGCTAAAACCAATGTGTTTTTTAATGTCATCCGGAAACCAATACGGAAAATTCACCATTTTTTATTGAAAGAAATCGGAATTTTCCTAAGCTTAATATTGAGCTCTGACTGAACTGCTTGCAAATATTAACTTGCTCTTCGAAAAGCACTCTCGCTTTTTTCCGTTCCCAGAAATGTTTTCAGTTTTGAGCCACACGTACAAAAATTTGTTTATTTTGCCCCATCTTTAGC
>JABSTQ010006682.1:0-42156 GCA_013358835.2 Ixodes persulcatus
GAAGCTTTTGTTTGTTGTTTTATCCGAACGGAAGTAACGATTTTGTAAAACGTTTGTGAACAATTACGACGTTCATTCGATGGATTGTTTCTTAACCCTAAAAATATGTAATTCAAAAGGCGATTTCAAGAGATCACGAAGATTTTATAACCAACATCAAAGCTGTCACTCATTCTATTGGCCAATGAGAAGCTAATTTGAATGACCATCGTTACCAATGAGAAGCCGAGCTGAATGACCTGGAATTTGCGCGCAAAATTTCAAATAAATCTCTCGCCGTCAATATTGCTCTAAAAAGGTTTTTTTTTTTTTTTTTCGCGTAAAATTCATTTTTTGACACGCCTGTCCCAACCAGACTGTTTTCAAAAAACTTTTCTTTTTTCTTTTCGGGGGCCCTTATAGACACTCGGACATTTCTAAAGGATCTCCTTCCTTCCGCGGCTCTGCCCGCTTTCCTCCCAGCCGCGTTCTGTGGCTCCTCGTGCCCCGCTTGTCGGCTTTGGCGAAAACAACCCTCCTCTTTTTTCACAATTTTCTCTTCTATCAGCTGTTACCCCCTTTCCCCTCCCCCAATCCAACGATGACCGTTCGGCCCATGGCTGTAACTCCAACGTTGGTTTTTCCTCTTTTGCAAGACTTCTCGCTCTCTCTCTCAGCTGCGGCTCTTTGCGTGTTAAAGTGCGACTCGCGGCTCCCTCCCTACCCCCCCCCCCCACACACACACACTCACACACACACACACACACTTCCCCGCCTCCCCGCTTCCCCCCCGGTCACACGAGCACTTCCCCCAAAAGAGAAATGGAACTTGTTTTAAATGGAAAGAGAGGTTGCGGTTTGGTAGTCTTGTGCAACTGCTACCTTACGTACAGTTGGACTGCTTTTGACTCGGATAGACTGAAAGTAGTTCGAGTTTTTTTGTTCTAAACATAAGGTTGCCCCCCCCCCCCCCCCCCCCTCGCGGCTCTTCGAAGTTTCGTGGTTTTGTTTGTGTCTCTTAGGCAGGGTCAGCCTGGCCGCCCCTGATATATATGGTTTGTTTATCTTGACAGTGTCACGCAGTGTACACACTTCACACCAAATCGCTCTGCCGTAAGCGAAAAAAAAATTCAGATTAGAAAAAAAGATTGTTACATTAATTTATTTAAATCAGACAATTATCACTGTAGCTCGCAAATATTGTTTATTTGTCCCTATGTGCATTTCTAAACACGGCAGGTTGTTTGATCAGTGCTTCCGATCAGTAAAAACTGCGTGAAAAAGAAATACTGCAATTTTAACAGCTCTTTGTTCGTGAAAAGCCCGCCATACTACAACAAAAAAGCTTAGGTTTTTTTTGTGTTTTTTAGTTTTTTTAGCAAAAAAGCTGATTTTTTTTGCGATCTGAATTTCTAGCAATACGACATTACTTTCAGTTTTCGCTTCTATATTTTGCGTCCTGCTTTCATACACAAAAGATGTGAGGTAACTGACGACGTCGGAGGTAGAAAAAAAGCTCAACGCATCGATTTGCTCCGAAGACCACTGCTTTTTGCACGTGTTCAGTCCAATTTAAGTCTTTTTTTGTGCGATGATTATTTGATTTGAATACAAAATATATGGCCATATAAAAAACATTAACTATAAAAAATGTAAAAAAAATATTTTTGCGTTTAACTTTTTATTTAAATCATCCTAGAGACCGGTCTCATTTGATTCACGATTTAAGTAATCTTGATTTTCCTTTTCCACCCTGACTGTAACCATTGTTCCGCTTTTATGTTAACATTTCGTGTGAGTGTCACCATATTTAATTCTGACGTAGCCGGGATAGGGGAAATACTACCTTTTTTATTTTCCGTTCGAGTAAGGTAAGAATTAAAACCACTGCTTCTTAAACAGAAGGTGAAACGTGGAGATTTGGTAATGCGGTGTCTGTATACTACGTAAAAGGTCATTTCATAAATTATTAAATAGAAACTACTCGAGCTGCAGCCCTCTACACGGGTTATGTCCCCCCCCCCCCCCATATTTTTTTCTTTTTACAGCAGAGCTGTAAAGAGCTAGGTTTTCCAGGATCGTGTCCGTGAATGTCGACACAAACCTACCAGGACAGCGACCGCCATCTATAAGCGACGACGCGACGGCGGCAAGCACACAACCGGTATGGTTTCTGCCGTCGCTCGTAGATGGCGGCAACCTTTCCAGCTATAATAGAAGAATGGATAGTTGGGCGCGTTGGTGGGAATTCATCGTAGGAAAGAGCGCGAAAAACCGACGACGACGAAGAAGAAGCACACGTAACGAGCGCAGCGCTCGTCACGTTTGTTTCTTCGTCCTCGTCTGTTTTGCGCGCTGTTTCCTACGCTCCTACGCTCTTATCAGTTTCGGTTTGGACTCACGATGGGTCGGCCGCGCACCCTTTCGGGTAAAGGAGACCTGCTGCGGAAGGAGCGGCGACGTACGCAGCAGCGCGAATGGGTTCACATTCACAACCGCCGCAAAGCCGCTGTCGCCTCGACTTCCACTGCGTCCAGCGCTTCAGATTCCCTTGCCAAAGAAGAGCACATCGCTCGCCTGGAAAGCCGCCGCCGAGAACAGAACCAGCGATGTAAAGGGCGCCGGCGGGCCAACGCCACGGACGACGATCGTGCCACGGAGGCGAAGCGCAAGTACGAGGCTCGGCGACGACTGCACTCTACGCCGGCTGAACAGTTCCCGGGTGCGACGGCGAGGTTCCGGAGGGAATTCGTGGAGAACCCGTATGGCGTCACGTGCGCCGTGTGCGACCGACTCTGGTTCGCCGGAGACGTATCCACGATCGGCGGCGTGTCGGACGAGAAGAAGCGGGAATCGGGCGCGTGCGCGTTGCGGCAGTGTATCGAGTACAGCTCCGCTGGTCTTCCTTCTTCACGAGAGTGGAAAGGCTGAAAGTTTTTTTATTAGCGTTCTATTGAAATTATTTATTTTATTTTCGTCGAGCAATGCCTGACATGTTACAGGATGTTTTTAATATATTAAATATATATTCTGCTAGTGAAGTGCAGAATGACCGCAAGCGCACAAGGCATCCCAGCATCATACTTCAGTTGAGTGGAACGTATTTCGGTTGAGTCAATGCTCGATTCTTAGATTAGTAGGTGAGCTTTTTTCCGCATCGCTCAAAAGGCCGGTGAGCTCTTCTCCGGTGAGCTTTTCTCTGCCGCCCGTTCCCTCCTGGGCCTACTGTTTGGGTTCCGCCTCTGTGTGTTCGGAACGAACTAATTTATAATTTGAGTCACTTTGAAAACGAAGTGTGTGTATTTGTGTGTGTGTGTGTGTTACGTTGTAGGCGACCTTGAAAAAAAAATTATAAAAGCGTTGTATAAAAAAAAAATTGTTAGCCGAGTTTGAGACGCTTGTCTGTCACCTTTCTTTGGTCCCTTCTAATATATCTCCAAGTTTCCTGCCCAGTCTCAGGGTTTGAAAAATCATGATTTCCCTAAGCTTCAGGCCCCCCTCTTTTCTCTCTTCCCGTAAACCAGGAGGATTCCAGTCTGACAGAGTATGGCCATATGCGACATTGTTACCCGCTGTAGATGAGAAATTTGGTCTGTTCAGTGCGACTGCCAGCCTGGTGTCTTTAATTAACGTGCATCACGCAGGAGTGGCACTGGTACGCGACCGGATGCCGATGCGATGCTCATTCAGGTCGAAACGGACAGGGGTAGTGACTGAACCAGATATTTCTGGGTTCTGCAGCGCGAGCTTCCGAGCTGCTGTTAACTTGCCCCACAACTTTTCTCGAATACGCTTGAAAAGATGATGACGAAGACGATTAGGGTGTAGGTTTATTATTGGTCAACCCTACAGTGTAGTCAATCCCCTCCTTGGATAAGTGTCAGCAAACGTTCGGAAGCGACAACAACAACATCATTCTTGGTTCATTAAAGAACGAAGGCAACTCTTAAACAAGCAGCAGGGAAGCAGGTTCATGAGTGCTTCCAGCTCCTATTCGGAGAACGACTGGAGAGGCCGAAATGCTTCGGGCTCGTCATCACCTCGGGTTCCTCCGCAAAAAGAAATGGCGGCCGCGGGGGCGCCTGGCCCAGCTACTCCGGTGATCATGTCACCAGTGAGGTCCACTAATATTACTAGCGATGTCACCAGCGTGGTCACCAGTAATATCACCAGCGATGTCACGAGTGATGTCACCCGTGACTTCACGGATACATTCTGCTATCACATCGCCGGGCTCGTCATCACTTCGTGTTCCTCCGAAAAAAGAAATGGAGGCCGCGGGGACGTCAGGCGCAGCTACTCTGGCGATCATGTCACCAGTAAGGTCACCAGTAATATCACCAGCGATGTCACCAGTGATCTCACCCGTGACTTCACCCACA
Organism: Ixodes persulcatus; assembly: GCA_013358835.2. Classification (NCBI taxonomy): domain Eukaryota; kingdom Metazoa; phylum Arthropoda; class Arachnida; order Ixodida; family Ixodidae; genus Ixodes; species Ixodes persulcatus. The sequence continues at coordinate 4,362 of JABSTQ010006682.1, forward strand.
CGTTCTGCAATCACATCGTCGGACGATTCAGGCGAAAGGCATGATTTTACTACGCGCTTTCTGTTACGTATACAGGAAATACTCACTGGACTCTATATTTGAATAAACTCTTCACTGGGCATGCTCAGAACAAGATCACACCTCTAGGTTTTTAAGACCGACAATCTTGGTAGTGTGGAATGCACGTTCCAAAAGCACTGAGAAAGCTTGCCGTCAACACGCTCTGAGCAGCTATGCACCCAGCTACGACCGCCAGCGGCCAGTCCGCGGCTGCTGATCGCGTGCTGACGGCGAGCGTCCAGAGTTCCTTTTTGTTATGTTTTGTTCTGCGGTTCCCGCATTCCTCGAAATTTTCACAACCTTCTCCAAGGTCAAGGTCTTTTCCACCAACGGCCGTTGTTGCACGGTTTCGTCCCCGATGCCACACACGAGAAGTTCCCTTAGCAGGCGGTTGAGGGCTGTGCCCAAGGAGGATAGAAGGGTAGGAGAGGGCATGCAGTCAGCAGCGTAGCCTCCACAAGCCATGCTCCCTTGACGCCTCGCCTTTTTCTCATTTTCCTCCTTACCCTCCTCACTTATCAGGCCAACGTGACCACATTACCTGACCGTAGCTAGCCTTCGTCTACCCCTCGGTCTGATAAAACCTACCGGACGGAGCGCGCACAAGCCTGCAAGGAATCCTTCTACAATCAACCATCCTTCTCACACGTGACATGTCACGCGCACCAATTGCCAGAGAGATCTACGGCCACGTTGGCCACAACATCGTTTAAACTTTTTATGACTAGGCTTCACCAATATTGGAACGTGCCCCCTCCTAGTACTTATCAGTTATAACCTCCTTGGCTGTGCCGATAGTTGCAGTGCTCCGCCATCTGCCGAAGTTCGGCGACGAACACCGCGACGCCTTCGATTTCGAGCTGTAGTCTTGTGTTGAATCGAAAGCTTTCGGCGATTTCTGATGATGGCGAGCTAAAGTAGTTGTTTAAGGTAGCCATGAGCTCCTTGCATTCCTTTTAGGGGTGAAGCTCTTTAGGGGCTAGCTAGGGTGCCTCAATGTCCTTCTGTTTAGGGTGAGGCCACCTTTTGTAGTACCCGATGCCGACAGCACGCGCTCACGGGGAAAATACAAAGAAGTCGATGAAAACAAAATGTCGCCATAGCACAGTCGGCGCCACAAACGCGTGCAGGGGCACGCTCTTTCACGCGCTTCTGAACAAAAAACAAAAATAAAAGTGTGGGACAAAATGGCCAGATGTCTCCACCCTAAGCAAAGCGAACATGAAGGCACCCTAGGGCTTGCCATGTCCGCATGCAGCTCCGGCGTCCGGTGCTCGTGCTCCTGCTCGTGAGCTCACGTGCTCACGTGCTCACAAGCACGTGAGCACGTGCTCACGTAAAGCAAAAAAAAGATAAAAAAGTTGAAAAAAAAATTGTTTGCGCAGTCGACAGGATTTGAACCTGTGCGGGGAGACCCCAATGAATTTCTAATCCATCGCCTTAACCACTCGGCCACGACTGCGGGACGAGTAGGGGGCTCTGAGATGTGGTAGTAACTCTAGAGCTGGGGATGTCATGGATGAAACGTTGCATGTAGCCGCTCAACGTCTATACAGAAGAGGGCGCTGCGGTCAAATGCTTATATAATCGCGTTAAATTTTGCATGCATTGGCTGAACGTTTATAAACGAGAGAACGCTGCGGTCAAATGCTCAAATGCGTATATATATCCATGTCCCATACCACGCATTCTTTTTCTGACATCGATGAAATCGAACGAAAGGCTCGGCATGCTGCGGCTCAGCGTCTACGCAGACAAGCACCACCAGAGCTTCGCCCCAATTAACATCATTCACCACGTGGAGATGCCGTCAATTTTTTTCCTCCGGTTTTGTTGGTGCTAGCAGACTGCGAAGTGTCGCGTACGTGCTGGTTCCGATGGTCAACAGGAAAACCCACTTTTTTATTTTCGTCGTCTTTGATACTGTTTGCATTTTAATAACAAGATGAGCAGCCGACGAGGCGTCTGCTTTCATAGCTGCAGCCGTTCGTCTCCTGTCCGTTGGTTGTGCAGCGCACGGGTGTGGGGCGCGGCGGTGACCCAATGGGCCGGAGGCGCCATCTCCTAGCGGGTCGTATAGTCGATATACACTACACTTTGAAACGTGCATCCCACACTTTTCCTCCCCATGTTCTCCTTCTTCCAATGAGGCCATGGCGCCACCCTTATGAAGATTAAGTTAATAATAATCATCATCATCATTAAAAGACGCCCTAATATTCGTTAAATCAGTTATGAACATCAATACGAAACTTTACGCCACATTTCGTAAGTATGCATGACTGGTCGTTACGTGACGTCAACATCAGGCATGGTAACGTCAGAGTCGCGGGCGTTGACTTATTCCCGGTTTTGGCCAACATAGTTGACGGTGCGTACAAAGATCATCATCGAAGAACTGCTCATACATCATATACAAAAGGCAGTCTGCAAACACGAGCCACCGCGATATCCGTGGTTCGAATGCCGCGCGCCAAGTTTCCTCCTTGAACTCATTGCCACGCGGCATTCGAAGCACGGATCTTGCGGTGACTCGTGTTCGAATCTGTTTGCAGAATGTCTTTTGCACGACCGGCTTTATAGGGAGTATTCACTGGACGCCATATTTGTGGGTACTGTTTAGAGCGCATGCTCAGAACGAGCTCACATCAATAGGCTGCTAAGACCGGCACTCTTGATGGTGCGGAATGCAAGTTGCAAAAGAACTGAGAAAGCTCGCAGTCATCTTTCCGCAGGGAGGGGGCCGGTCGATCAGGATGGTGGTGACCGATGATGGTGTTCGCCCGTTGGAAGTCCCTCTGGGAAGTCGAATAAGAAAAAAATATCTAAAAGTTGTTCGATCCCGCTGGACACATTACGACGCTGGTTGGTTTACGATGACCAGTGTGGCCACGTTTATTTCAAAACAAAACAACAACAAGCCAACAGTAATTTACAAAACTCCCAAAATTACAACCCATACTTTAGCCCCAGTCTCAACTGTCGAATGTTCCTGATCTCAAAAGTCGAATCCTTGAGAATCCTCGCGGCAGCCCTTTTCTAGACTCGTAGGGGCCTCCTTTCCCTCCAGAGACGGACCAATCACTTCAAATTTGCCCATTGTCACGTGGTACAGTCTTACCCAGTGATCAGCGAGCTGTCAACGTGACCCCCCTCCGACACCCCAACGGCCAAACCCAAATTCTCTGTAGAGTCACTACATGCTTTCCTTACCGTCGGGCTGGCGCCACCAAGTTAAGTTATTGCGTTGACAAAAAGCGAAGTTCATACACTAAGCGGCGAAATACGCCGGACACAAGCACACCCGCTTAAAGGAGCGATGCAACAATTTTTGTACTTCGCGCAGACACTGCTTAGAACGGATCCCTGACGTTAATGATTTATAAAACACGCGTTCGTTATTCACCCCACGCAGTAGAAGTCCCAGAAAAAAATTAAAGAAAAACGAGAAGCGTTCACCCCTCAACTCGCAGCCAGGACAAGCGGCCACGCGATCTGGAGCCGATCATATGCCGCCAATGTTGATCATAGCCATGCGCTGGGGTTGGCAAAGCACAGGGCACGCGCTGACTTCCAGACATTGTTATGGCTCGGCTATTGTCGTCGTTGCAGCGATTGGACACGGGCCACTACCCGAATGCTTCTCGAGCCAGTAATTATCACGAGCCCAAATCGAGTGCCCACGCAATGCTCGGGTCCAATCTATGAACCGCATTCGAATATCGTCATATGGGTGTACTGCGATCCCTACGTTACGTCATCAAATTTTTCAAAGGATAGATTGAATGAAAATGCTCGCTTTTGGGCTTGAAATTACACCGCAACAAAGGAGTTTCTTGGCTAGTGGCGTTGCGTGCGAGTATCCTTGAGCCCCACTAGTGCCAGTAAGCTGGTGTAAAGTGAAAAACATTCCAATTGAATATCGTTGCACCGCTCCTTTAAAGGGGTCATGAAACGATTTTCCTACTTCTTCCTCCTTAGCTTTAATACTCAACTCAAATGCGAATTGTGAAATCACGTGGTGGTGACATTCCTTCGGCACCGGTGCGATGACTCCTAGCTTCTACCGTGCTTTTTATGCACACCATAGAACTTGTCATTCCCCAGTGACAATAAGTTCCGTCAGGGCACTCATTGGCCACGAACGCGAATCCAATTATTCGTCGACGGATTGATTGTTGACGAGCGCATACGTCCGAGTCACGCAGTTCTCGTGTCCAATGCGTGAGCTGGGCTCTGCTGACGTCAGTTTGGCGCCGGTGACGCGCTTTTGGAACCGCGGATGTATCATAGTGAAAACGCGGAGAGCTTTTGAAGGCAAGAAGGTACAAAATAGTCTGCTATATTTTCAAATATTCGTACCGAAAAGCTGGCTTTTGACTTTCTAGCCTCTTTTTTTTGGCCAACTAAACGATATGCGATTAGTAAAGTCCCAATTTAAAATCATTCATTCCAACCAAAAATTCGTTTCATGACCCCTTTAAAAGCCACTAGTGCGGACAGAAGCCCCAGATAGGGGTGTTCCGGCGCCCCAAACTGAAATCCAATCCGTTTGTTAACGACCGGTGTCCGACTCTTGTCCACCGAGCCCCGCGGCTGCTCGAAGCCCCCCGCGCTTGAGAGAACAAGTCGACTCCCCGTTCACGCTCTCACCCCCTGCCGCGGGTCTGCGAGCAAACGCCCAAAAAATGTGGACACAAACATAGGCAGATAAAAAAACGCTGCCGACGCAACTGTAGAAAGATAGACTTTTCTAAAACAAATCTTACTTATTTCTAACAAAATCCTTCGTTACTTAACACCTCCCACCAAGAATGTTGCAAGTACACTTGCTGTTCGCGCAAAATCCGTCCCCCTTTCCGAGACAGACGCGTAGCATACAAAAACAAATACAACAACAAAGGACCTATACCCGTCGCGAAAAGACCTGTTGGGCGACAGAGAAAAAAAACAAAAACAAAGCCCGGTTAGACCCAAACCCGCACGTTCCAGATTCCACCATGACCAGTATTTATACAAAAGCAGAAAAAATTAACTGTGGCTGCAGGCAGGCAAATCCGAAAATGCCAGCAGAAAAAAAAAAAATGCTTTACCTAATTTATACTTGAATCTGTTTCTCCAGACCTGCGCGTTCCAAAGAGCTAGCAAACCCTGCCGCAGGTCCGCAAGCCAACTCTCTCTCTCTGGTCATGGTGAACCTCGGAGAAAACGGGAAAGGGACTCACCCACTGTCGTCTGACGAAATTCCATAAGCTTCTCCTCCAGTCGGCGCCACCCACTTGCCGCAGTGTCCCCACTCGGCCTGGCGATCGTGCCCGTCGTCTGGAAGCCTCGGTTCCTTCTCCGTTCACCGAAAATAAGAAAAAAAAATCACAAAAAAAGCACAATTCCCCGGCAGCACAACGAAGGTCAGCACTGCAGAGACGATGTCGTCTCTCCTCTTGTGGCCTGCCCAAGATATTCTGTCGCCGCTCGCTGGGGATGCTCCTCCGGTCCGCAGGTGAAGCCACAGGCCGTCCTGTTCTCCGACGTAGATGACGCCCAGGACCACCTTTCAGCTGCCACCACTCCATTTGGGTAACTGTACCCCCCCCCCCCCCCCCCGGGCTTCTCGCGTAGATATTGCCACGGTCCTCACTCCGGCAGGAGCGAGCCTTGTCCGCAGTCCAGCAGACGCCACGTCTACTTTGGGTAACTGTACCCCCCGGGCTTCTCACGTAGATATTGCCACGGTCCGCGCTCCGGCAGGAGCGACCCTTGTCCGCAGTCCAGCAGACGCCACGACTTCTTTGGGTAACTGTACCCCCCCGGGCTTCTCACGTAGATATTGCCACGGTCCTCACTCCGGCAGGAGCGAGCCTTGTCCGCAGTCCAGCAGACGCCACGACTTCTTTGGGTAACTGTACCCCCCGGGCTTCTCACGTAGATATTGCCACGGTCCGCGCTCCGGCAGGAGCGACCCTTGTCCGCAGTCCAGCAGACGCGACCCTTGTCCGCAATCCAGCAGACGAAACACTTGTCGCATAGAGCCCAGGTACGCTCCGCCTGCCTCCGTTGATACCGTCGTTCTCGCTCACCGCCCGTCACGGGAAGTCAGCAGGATCCTGTCGACTGCACCAGTCAACTTTCCGCAGGTCGGTCAGGATGGTGGCGACCGATGATGGTGTTCGCCCGTTGGCAGTCCCTCCGGGAAGTCGAATAAGAAAAAAAAAAAAACAACTAAAAGTAGTTCGATCCCGCTGGACACAGTACGACGTTGGTTGGTTTACGATGACCAGTGTGGCCACGTTTATTTCAAAACAAAACGACAACAAGTCAACAGTAATTTACAAAACTCCCAAAATTACAACCCATACTTTAGCCCCAGTCTCAACAGCCGAATCTTCCTGCCCTCTCGGCAGCCCTTTTCTAGACTCGTAGGGGCCTCCTTTCCCTCCAGAGACGGACTAATCACTTCAAATTTGCCTATTGTCACGTGGTACAGTCTTTAACCAATGATCAGCGAGCTGTCAACGTGACCCCCCTCCGACACCCCAACGGTCAAACCCAAATTCCGTGTAGAGTCACTACATGCTTTCCTTACCGTCGGGCTGGCGCCACCAAGTTAAGTTATTGCGTTGACTAAAAGCGAATTTCCTACACTAAGCGGCGGGATACGCCGGACACAAGCACACCCGCTTAAAAGCCACTAGTGCGGACAGAAGCCCCAGACAGGGGTGTTCCGGCGCCCCAAACTGAAATCCAATCCGTTTGTTAACGACCGGGGTCCGACTCTTCTCCACCGAGCCCCGCGGCTGCTCGAAGCCCCCCGCGCTTGAGAGAACAAGACGACTCCCCGTTCACGCTCTCACCCCCTGCCGCGGGTCTGCGAGGAAACGCCCAAAAAAATGTGGACACAAACATAGGCAGATAAAAAAACGATGCCGACGCAACTGTAGAAAGATCAGGGTGTCGAACCGGTCATTATTTCGGTTCGGTTCGGGTTCGGATTGAGTAGCATTGTATTTTGTTCCGGTTCGGTTCCGGTTTAGGGTAGCGCACATAATATCACTCCGGTTACCGGTTTTATTGAGCGCGAACCCGTTCGAACCTGTTCCTAACTCGACCTTTGAATATTGACCAAGCACTTCCTGCGGCCTTTTCTCGGCACGAGATACTTGCAATAGAACCATCCCAACACTACTCCATCTTCAGGTAGATATAAAAGCCCTGCACAGTGACGTGCGCAAAAGACGCCATTAATGTGGCAAGGCTATTACTTGTATATTACTGTTCTTAAGCGAACTATATATAAGCGATCGGCTTTCCATTTTTATGGCGTCTTTTGCGCACGCAGCTGTGCAGTATTTCAAACCCTCCCAGAAGAGGGCGCATTTTCGGGATGGGTCTATAACGAGTATTCACTGGGCGCCATATTTGTGGTTGATGTCTAGAGCGCATGCTCTGAACGAGCCCGCATTAATTGGCTGCTAAGACCGGCAATCTTGAGGGTGCGGAATGCGCGTTACAAAAGAACTGTGGAAGCTCGCCTTCAGCACGCGCTCAGCAGTCGTGCACACCGCTATGGCCGCCAGTGAATACTTACTATAGATCTTTCCAAAAAAGAGCTTGTGGCCGGTGCCATCTTTAGTGTTCGGGCGTATAGCACGTGCATTGCTCACTTTCCCAAGCGGGAAACACGCACGTGCTGAGCTGCGAAGATCGCCCGCTGGGCTGTGATTTTGTAGACAGTAACAAGGTATCTAGATGGATCGCTTGCCCTTTATATGTGTTGGTCTGTTTTGCTCTGCACACACGTATTTTTTATACATGCTACCTGTTTTCGGCGCCCAGTAAGATGTCACAGCTATGCCCCTAAGTGGCTGACAGGGGAACGGGAAACAAATGTGTTGTAAAACACAGAAACAGGGACGTCGAGTGCGCATTTGGGGTTGTATATCGAATCCCGTTAAGCTGTGCTCGTGTATACATCGGCCAGACTGGCCGGTGTGTCAATGACCGGGCACGTATACGCACACAAGTATAATGAAATGTGACTACATCTTGACAGTGCCAACAGCGCTTCGGGTTCCGGCGGAAAAACGCGGTTCTAAAGATCTCGCGGCGATGCTTTGTCTAGTCACTTTGACTTTTTTATCGCAAACAACGCTCTATGCAAATGACCCGGTCTGAGGGACTCAGAACCACTTACATAGCATAGATTGTTAACGTTAAGTCTGTCATAATATTATAACAGTATTCACATTTGACACTGTAAGCCACCGAACAAAGTTCTGATAATGCCACCACAGCGAACGACGTTTCTCGAATGCTCAGTTGAAGACGATGAAAGAAGACTTAAAACAAAAATGAGAAAATGCTTGAACAGGCGACATGCTGGCCCCCTTCCAGGGCGCGGCGCGTCGGCGAATCATCGCCGAGTAGCGTTGTCTCCAACGGCCCATGTTTTTCTTCTTTTTTTTTTGTAATGTAAAACTCCGAACACGTTGAAGAAAATATCGTTTTTCATTGAAAAGGACCACAGGCCATCCTACAAACTGTACTGCCGATGCAGCGCGTTCCCACCTTCCTTCAGCGTGTCGACACGCTGCACTTAAGCGAAAGGGCACGCGGTTCGCTCTCGGTGCTCGATTGGCTAAATGGCTCATCGACTGCAGCTGCAGTCCATCTTGAGGTCAAACATTCGCGGACGCATAGACCCCCGTGCCTAGAGTGGCGCAATCCTCTCCGACACACTGACATTTCGTAGCCAAGCGGTGCTTTGAAATCGCCGCCGCCGCTACCGCGCCGCCAGGGTCAATGCAAGAAACAAAGTAAAGTTGAAGCTCTCCAGACGATGATGTATTTTTTATTACGTATGCAATAAAAACGAAATGTAAAAATATCTCACAGTATGTACGATTAGTCTTGGCAACATAAGAAGAGATACGCTCTCAACTTTTCCTATTTAGACCAATTATTGACACAATGGGCCCTGAACCGTTTTCGGTAAACCGGTAACCACCACATCAGATTATGGTTTCGTTCCGGTTCGGGTTCAATATAAAGCGTTCGATTTCGGTTTCGTTTTTGTACCGGTTCGGTCAAAAATAACGGTTTTGACCCGGTTTTTGTTTCGGGTTCGGGTTCGGTTCGACACTCTGAGAAAGATAGACTTTTCTAAAACAAATCTTACTTATTTCTAACAAAATCCTTCGTTACTTAACACTCGCCGTCAGCACGCGCTCAGCATTCGCGCACACAGATATGGTCGCCAGTGTATACTCCCTATAGGGGCGACCAGGTCACTCCGCATTTCTCTATGGGAGCGCGCGGGCCAAGAAATATCACGTGAACGGCTTGGAGGGACCGAGTGTTCTGCTAGGCGCCGCCCTATAGCACAACACCAAAAGCGCGGCGGCCCCTATGGAAGGCAATGAGAACGTGTGGAAATAACGTTGCTTTCAGATGATTTCTGTCGCATTTAATAGGCAGACGCTAATGCTAGTACATTGTGTGAATAGAATAAGTTAAAATCAGTCACTATATTATAGTTTTCTCGAGCAGAATAGTTAGTATTGTGAGCTAAGCATCAGTAGGGTGTACGAGGATGGTGCATCCAGTGCGCCTGCTCTAGCCCCTGTAGCCCACTCTGTGATCGGAACAAAAAATCGAGTTAGATGCTCCGCAGGTGGGCCGTGACGCTCTTGGTGAATGTTCGAAGTGAGACACTGTTGATTGGTAGTGAACTGGTGACTGGCGGGAGGGGGGGGGCCTTTAAAGTTGCACTGCACGGGGTGCGAAGAAGTTCTAGTGACGAAGCGTACGGGTTAAAAGGGGCGGCAGTCCACCAGTGCGAGTACGCCGCAGGGAGGAGGCAAAAGGATGCGAGGAGTCCGGTAGCAGAAAAGTGGCTAGGAGCTGCGTGGTCGCAACTTGACGTCGATGTTGAAGCGGGTCCTTGCCTACTGAACGGAGGAGGTGCAGTGCTCGATAGGATGGTGTTCGGAGGCCAAGTTGACGCCTCGTAATAAGGTAGGAATCGCGACGTTGCACCGACTCGAGGGAGGCAACAAGTGGCCAGGTTGCCGAATTCCACACCGAGCAGCAAAACTCAAGGATGGGCAACACCAGTGCTGTGAACAGGAATCTGGACACATCGGGACTGGCTCCCCTTGTGGACCGAATGACGAAGCCAAGGAGTAACCTTTACCCGGACACGGCATTTTGGACATAGCGATGGAAATCGAAATGCTGGTCGCGGATGACATCTAGGAGGTGGATATGCGTTGTTTTTGGGATGTCCACTCGGTTCAGGAAAAATGTTGGAGGGGTCGATGGTTGGCGCGAAGCAGTGATGCGCATGGTACCGCATTTGGTTTAGTTTAGCGGAAGTTTGTTATCGTTTGTCCAAAGAAGAATATGATCTAGATCAGCTTGTAGCTCTTTACCAAACGTACAATCGCAATAACGATAAGAAAAGTCCTTAAAAGACAGCCCATTATTCTCAAAACGTCGCCGGTCGTGGAGCGGACACACACAGATACACACGCGAAAGCGTCTGCTAGTGTGGTGAGCTACAGAGCAAAAAACGCGGTGGCGGTTCAGCGAACTAGAGAAAGTACTAAACAAGCAAAAGCAAATGCGGCGCGCTCGCCCTGCCTCGGGTGACCTGGTCAGTATAGGCAGTGTGACCCCGGCTTTAATGATGTCTTTCTTAGAATGAGGTTATTTTACTAAGCCAGCAGTCAAGGGCCGTGTTCCAAAATTTACTCGATCCTACTCCAGGGTAAGGGTTTTGTACTTTGGCGTTCCAAAACCTACCCGCGTCCAGAGCTTTTCAGTCTGTGTTGTCACATGACACGACCCGCCGGAGTAACTCGGATCCATTTGGGTAAGATTTGGAACACATCCAAGAGCTGTGGTGGCTCTCTTTGCATCATGTTTCGTCAGAGCAAGGAGGTTATAAGGGGCAGGAGATGGCGTCCGTATTCTCCCTACATGGAGCGAAGTGTAACGGAAATAGGCGTGGCCACGAACTCTTCTCAACCAATGGGGAGCTCGTCAATGTGAAAGATTGGGGCAAACAACCCTCGTTGCCATGGCATTTTCGTGGCAACGCTGTTGTTTGCCCCAATATTTCACGACAGCGATGGCGGCGTCCACTGAATCGGTGTCGAACAGGCGAGATTTGGAGCCTAACACTTGCCTGACCAGTAGGAAGTCGGCGTGTAGCGGACGCTCTCGACACCGCGCGACCGCGCCTGGAGCGTCGTAGCGCGGCTTTGGAAAGCGATTGCGTGTCAGTCGTCGTACGCACGAACGCTGAGAATGGCCTCGCGGGTTTAGAAAGTAGTACAAACACTGCTTCCAGAAGGTGTTGGTTTCACTCCGCCGTGATGAGAATGCGGTTTCGCATCAAAACATCTTTTGGTGCGCCGATGGAATCGAAAGCCAGCCGCGACAGCGAGCAGACGAAGCAGACAGCAGGCGCGGAGCAGACGTAGCCTAAGCCTAACGACCGAGCGGAGAGCAGACGATGGGAGCCTGGTTGAATTGATAATAGCCCCTTCCCCTGGCAAACAGCGAGCGCTCGGCGCGCGCTCGCCGAGCGGATTCTTGTTTCCCTCGCGAAATGAGAGCAATCTCTCCGTGTGCCGCTTGTAGATCTGGAGCCGGTGGGGCGCTCGCCGAGCGGCAGTCTGGGATTGGGTTCTTTTTCCGTCGTCGCTGGGTATGACGTCATGCCGGGTCCTGCCCTATTTAAATTTCCTAGCGTCAGAGCTTCCGCTGTTTCCAACGGATACGCTCTGTGTTTTGCGGGTGGGATCTGAGCAATGGGGCTGTCTAAGATTGAATTACTTGTGCGGCGGAGAATAAAACATTCGGATATTGTGCGGATTATATTTCTAAAAGCATTCACAATATGATTTAATTGTTTTCTGAAAGACAATATTTTACCGAACAATTCCTTTATGTGAGCTAGTTTTGAGCATGCGCAGGCAACAGCGCACTCAAATGGAGAGTCCATGGAATACCTCTTATTCTTCGTGGGCGACGAAAAAATTATAAAGCGTTTCAACCTGTAAATAATAAAAGAACAAAAAAAGGGGGGGGGGGGCGTAAAACGAGAATTTGTGGCAGCTATGCTTATATCGTAAATGTCTTCTATTGGCGTGGCGTCGGCAAAACAATATTTTCACCCATACTGAACGTGACGACCATTCAAGATGGCGGCGTCCTCGTGGAAAAGGTTGTGTAGGCTCTCCAAGTGATTTGTACGATTTAAAAGGAGTCGGAAAAAACGCCGCCTGCATAGAAACCTCGAACATTCACCAAATGTGCATTGAAGTGGTTCATTTCACCTTGTAAAATTTCAAAACGTAATTCTCTTCCAGTAAAAAAAGAAGTGACACCAACAAATTTGCTGAAGTCAACGGCGGGCGTGTTCGCAGACCACCGACTTTGCGATAGATGTAACTTGTGGCGCCATCTCTCAATGGGCGCAGCGAGCAGACGACGTAGTCTGCTGTCTCTTTGCTGCGCCCATAAGAGGGCGCCATCGAAAGACCTTGTCGACAATAAATCCCCTCGGTACGTACGACATTTATTGAGGGACTTCAGTCGCCAATAGATATTGGGGACGTGCCCCCCAAAAAGCGTCGTTGTGGTAATAATATTATTTATTCAACTCGAAAAGAGTTGCGACACCACACAAGGCGAGGAGCCCATACCAGGAGGTCTGTGGTCCATTCACTATGGGCCAAACGCTCACCATGATGTCAAATTTATTTGGATTCATTTTTGCTTACATCGGCGGAAATAAGAGCAGTATCAGACGGCCAACTTGGACGGTGTTGGTTTAAGAATCCGATGACTCCAGGCTTCCTTCGTGCTGTTTACACACACCATCTAACTTCTTGTCTTCGCAACTGACGATAAGTAGCCAGGATCACAGCTCGTGATGTCACAGTGAGGCAAGTCTTGGTCGTGACGTCACGAACACCGAAACATGTTGGCGCTATTGCGGGGGAGCTTTCTAGTGATTGCCCTCCGCGACATCACTACCAGGATTTGTTTCGCGGTGACGTCACAAGTGGTGGTCTGGGCTACTTTTTGTTTAGAAGCCAGCGTTTCGATGGTCATGTTGTGTAACAATCACGATGGAAGCTTGGAGTCCTCGCATTCCTAAGCCAACACCGCTGACGTTGACAGTCGGTAATTGAGCATACTTCCGTGGGTGAAAGTAGAATCAAACCCTCGAAAGAAGTCATTGCCAATCGTGAAACTCTTGGTCACACACGTATTCCCCATGCGCGGTCTTTTTTGTTTCTACGAACGGACAGAATTTTACTGACGCGCCCATTAGCACCCATTTCTGACATATAAGTTAGGAAATGAAATGAGACGATAAATCTACACTCTTTTGTTTATGTGCCATTGATAACCTCTGTTCGCAGTGAGCAACCCAGTGACGTTTCTGCAGCACGCAGCGTTGGCGAATCTAGGTAAGTCTAAACTATCTTTGGTCTATTTTTTGCTTTTCTACGCCGGATGTCCTGACACTGTTTCCACGACGAAAAGTAAATATCTAAACACCAGGGCCGTGGAAGAGGGAGATATGTGACTCAAACGATTCTATTTTACCTAGGTTCCAGTGGGGATCCAATTCCCGCTTCGCATTGTCCGTTCTGATTGCGCTGATATTAACTTGCGGCACGCTGTTTACACTCAACAAGCTGCTTTTTCGTGGATCATGTGATTATACTTTCGAAACTGGGGGTCTAAACGTCCGGCCTCAGCCAACGCTATGATCAGATGAAGTCGATAAAGTAACCCAAAATTGCGTCGTCATGGCCATTGTGGTCTTTTTTTAGCTTGCTCTCAACAGTTTTCTACGCTACAACACTCAAAGCGCCGGAATCTGTACGGCGTTTTAAAAGGATACTGAACGAAAATTTGGATTTCGCAAAATAAGGCCGCAGAAGCGTTGAACAGAACGCTACGAACTCTAAAACATCACTCACCCATCGATATTTCAAACGGATGGCCTTACCTTTGAAAAGAAGGGCGCGATCAAGAAGGCCTATGACGTCATTGTCCTCCGGGAGAATTTGAAAATGAGGGGAAGCGGCCTCGCTTCTCTCCACCTCAGCTTCAGTTCACCAGCTCGACGAGACGTAGCTGGGATGAGAATCGTGACTTGACTTACTTGTCTCGTCGGCCTCGTCGGCCGTGTTCAATCACGCACTTCTTTTCAAAAAGTACGGCGATCCGTTAGAGGTATCGCTCTATGAGTGATGTTTTGGGGTTTCGCAGCGTCCCGCCTATCCTTCCAGCCTTGTTTTGTGAGCTCGAAATTTCGGTTCAGTATCCCTTTAGGTATCGCGCATGCGTTCTGCCTGGCGTCGCGCGGCGTAAAATTACTTGTGTGGCATTTTCGCTTAACAGTATATATTTGTAACTTGCTTCGTGTTTGGTGGCTCTCGGTGGAGATATTAGGGTATTTATGTCTTTATTCGAGACAACGGCGGACCGCTTGCAGAGACACCCAGCGGCAGAAGAAACGTCACATTCGATTGCCTGTTATCAGTGATGTTTATACTGAGAGAGTTTGGACCGGGGACGAGGGGCTCGTCGCCATCTAGAACCGGCCGAAGTTCGCGATAGCGCAAAATGACGTGTTTGTCTTATTTGGATACGACCGTGGTTTGTTGTGCGTCAAAAAAATCAAGTTGGCGGAGAAAATACGCAGTTTCACCCGTCGCCAGACCCGTTCCAGACTATCGGCAGCTTCAAAACACTGTTGAACTTTTCCGCTATAAACAGCATCGGATGCAACCGCCGTTGTAGTCAGCGGTGTGTACTGACTGTCTCCTATAGTCTATTGCAAACTAAAAAAAAAGTTTTTTTTTGTTGTTGTTCACAGCGTGCGAAGAAAGGAAAGCGATAGCTGTAGTATGGTTTCGCAATGCGGGTGGAATGGGGCCGTCACGTACCTGAGGATAATAATTTCTGGAGAAGAAGAACAAGGGGGACAACGGACAAATGACGATAATAATATCTTCTCTAGGGATTATTATCGTCATTCTTGTCCACCTCGCTTGCACCTCTGCATTAATTGCATTATCATCACGTACCTGAGGATGTAGGTGCGACGTGGTTAATTCACATAGCCGGGATAAGCCCCCGGCGTATCCGGCCCCAGGATGCAGCAACAAAAGGAGTCCCTTCGCCGTCAAGTTAAGAGTGGAAGACAGAGAAATGGGAAGGGTGGCGAGGAGGATCTTCACCCTGCTTAAAAACTATTTTGCAGGTCGGCCTTTAAGACATTTTAGACGGCCCTCGAAAATCAGTTCCTCAACGTATGGCGCAGCAATTTACTACAGAGGTGCAAACAGGTGGTGGAAGTTTACAGTAAAAAAAATCAAGGAATGAGCTTACCTCGTTGAAAAGAAAACAAATACAGAAACCTGTTCTGGGCAATCGACGCCACCACTTCGCAGACGATGCACGCGTAGGGATAAGTGCTGCTAACAGATGGCGTACGCACGCGTCGAGGGAGCGCCGGCCGATTCGAGTTCTTTTACGGGATCGTCTGCTATCACAACCCGAATCGTCCAGCCGTCCCTTAGGCTCTCTACTGTCCCTCAACGCTGTGTACGCCATTTGTCGGCAGCGCTTATCCCTACGCGTGCATCGTCTATGAAGTGGCGGCGTAACATGCCGAAAAAAGGTTTCTGTATTTTTTTTTTTTTTGCTTTGAAGCGAGGTAAGTTTATTCTTGATATTTTCACTTTAAACTTTACCACCTGCTTGCTCCTTTTTAGTATATCACAACGTGATACGTTGAGAAACCGACTTTTGCGTCCGTCTACTCGAAAGTGTCTTAAAAGCGTTAGTTTACTTTCTGTAGATAATATAATAATAATAATAATCTTTATTTCATCTTTTCCACTTACAATTTTACAGAGATTCATACCCCACATAAGCCTAAGCGGCTTGTGCGTAGGGCAGCGACAGAGCTCTGGTCACTTATAACAAACCATTTTTTACACTTGTTCAGTTCCTTACAAAAAATGAAAATGAAATAAAAATGAAAATGAAAACAGGACATATATACACCTTCACTCCATAATTCTCTACAAAATAACACACACAGTACTACACAATTTAGATTACAACCCCTGGTAGACTTCTCTTCTGCTTATTGCAGCTCTTTTCTGTTAATAAACCATTGTTTCAACTCACGTTTTAACTCGCTTATTTTTGTAATTTCTATTATTCTTGGTGGTAGCTTATTGAACACTCTAGGTACATATGATGCTCTAACTGCTTTTCCATATTTCGTCTTAACCTTTGGTTCTTGGAATAAATTTTTAGGCCTTAGGTTTCTTATCGGGATATACTTTGTTTTATATTTATCGCTAAATTGATGTTTAATTATAATATTTTATTCCAGTAAGTCACTAAGTTTTTGAATATCCAAATGTTGATACATGTAATGCAAAGGTCTATTTTCATCTACATACAAGTTTTTTACTACTTTATTTAAGATAGAATTTATTTTGTCTTGTAAATACTTTGCACAGTGCCCGTATATAGTAATTCCATATTCTAAGACTGATTTTCCCAAGCTATGATATATCATCTTTAATATTTGTTGAGGTAAACACGATCTTAGGTGGTATAATTGGGCTGCAACTGATCTAAGTCTTTTACAGATGTGTTCCACATGTTGGTTCCATTTCAGATGCTTGTCAATGTATAGTCCTAGGTATTTCACACTCGTAGTCATTTTAAGGGGTTCACAATTAGAATTTTTACATGAGTCACTATGTATCTTTATATTCCCTTCCATGTGAGTTCGTCTTTGCGGACTTCTAAAACACATCAACTCTGTTTTCTTAGTGTTAATTATAATTTGATTTTCTTTGTACCACCTAACCAATTTGTAAACATCCTCTTGAATTTTATTTTCGGCTGTCGTATAATCTTTATCTGCATACAGAATAACGGTGGCATCTGCAAACTGAAACAACGCGCTATTTAAATGAACATTCACAATATCGTTAATATATATATTAAACAATATAGGTCCCAATACAGTCCCTCGAGGCACTCCCTGTTTTACTAGTCTCTTTTCACTGAAGCTACTTGCTATCTTGACAACCTGAGTCCGACCAGAAAGGTAGTCCTTGAACCAGTCTAATAGTTTGCCTCTGACACCTAAAGAGAATAGTCTGTCTATTAGTGTTTCATGCCTTACTGTTTCAAATGCTCGAGAAAAATCTATAAACAGTGCTAGCACATAATTCCCTTAGTCTAGTTTCTTATTTACGAAATCACTAAAGTCTTCTAGTAGAGTAATTGTACTTGAATTTGTCTTGAAACCATATTGCGTTTTTGTTAATAGGTTATATTTATTAATGAAGCCATTTAACGCTTTATGGACATTTTTTTCCATTATGTAATTAAGGACTGGAAGAATACAGACAGGCCTATAGTTAAGAAGATTTTTTTTATCCCCTTTCTTGTAAATCGGTCTTACCACAGCTGTTTTTAAACCACTTGGTACCTTCCCGATGGCCAAGCTCTTATTATACAACGCTAGCAATACTGTCCTAATTATATTTACATTTTCTTTGATGTCGCGCAGTCTGATCGAGTCGATTCCAACTGCTTTGTTTGTTTTCATGTTACTTACTATTTCTACTAGATCTTCCTCGGTCATTTCAGGGAAATACATTGAGTTTCCAATTCTAGCTCTAGTTTCCATTTCATTTTGGTATCCATGATTGCAAAGTAATTCTATTGATTGTATAAATTCGTTATTAAAATCATTTGCTATTTTCTCATCATTGCAATATGTCCCAAAGTTCTTTTTGATTGTATGATCTATTGACTGTCTAGTGTTTCTACCCAGTACTTGATTAATTACAGACCAACATTGAGATGTATCCTTGGTGTCTTCAAACTTTTTCCAGAAATAATTTCTTTTCTCCTTTTTTATTATTGATGTCACTTTATTTCTTATGGATCTGTACTCTTCCTTGCGTTGGCTGCTTCCTGGACTGCTTTTAAGTAGTCGCCACGCTTTATTTTTTTTCCTGATTAGTTCATCTATTTCTTTTGTCACCCATTGGTTCCCTGTTTTCCTTTTCTTTACGGTGACCTGTTCAGTCGACTTTTTATATATATCCGTAAACGCATTTTTTATTTTATTGTATATAATTTCGGGGTCTTCTTCATTGGCTATGCTTTCCCAGTTTATCTCTCTCACGTATTTATCTACTTTTGCGTTGTCGATATATGTAGTTACTTGGTCCCTTTCGCTTTCAGGAATACCCAATTCTGGAATTGCTAGTCCCACAAAGTAGTGGTCGGCTAATTTTTCAGAAATGACGTGAGCTTTACAGTATTTTTTGCTCCTAATGCAAATATGGTCAATACATGATCTTGTCAATTGCAAACCCAAAATTTCTTCTCTCGTAATATCTTTAATCATTGATTGAAGTCCATGTTCAGCCAAACAATTTAGGTACTTGTTTACTAGATTACTTTGCTTAGTTATATCAATATTTATATCTCCAGTAATTATTAAATTTTTCGAATTCTCTACCTCTATCCATTTATCGATATCGTCAATGAATTCTGCTATATTTCCTTGAGGTGCCCTATATACTGCCAGAATTTGTATCTGTTTCCTTTCATTCTCAATATCTATTTGTACTGCTTCTGCCCTCGAAAAAGTTATTTTTTTACTATTCTTTATATTCCACTTTTTATTGACCATAACCATGATTCCACCTCCTCGCTTGTTCTTCCTGTTATTTGTAATCGTTTCAAAACTTTTATTTTGGAATAATGCTTCGTCGCAGTCCTTTATGTTCGTTTCAGATATGACTAAGCAATCAATAGAGTTCATGAATGGATCAAGAAGTAGGTTCATTTCACTGTAGTGTTTCTTCAAGCTCCGTATATTTGCATGTAACAAAATGAAACTGGTTTCGTTTGCTCCTGGTGAAATCTCTTTCCACCATTCCTTGAGTGATGAAATCGTTTGTTTTCTTTCCATGTCACCCATCGACTGAAGCGGTTGCCATTTACATTGCACTTACTTTATTTTTACCAGGTCCCCTTCGTTCTCAATCCGGATAGTTGGTGCGTCTTCTTCTTTTCGCACATACGTACAACCTTCTCTGTGCCCAATAAACCTGTACCCCATGCTTTTTGCCTTCACTCTTGGGTCAAAAAACGTCTTTCTGTTTTGTGCAGTCATGTTTTCTTGGATAAAAATAGTGCCGGTATCATCGCCGCCCCTCAACTTGCTCTTGTTTCGTAGCCACACGTTCCTAAAGTTACGATTGATAAATCGCACAATCACCATGGGCGTTTTGCTGCCTTTGGTTGGAACCCGGTGCACCGCTTCGACGCTATCAACTTTTAATCTAGGCACCTCTATTTTGTCAGCAATTTGATTCAGCTTTTCGAGCAAGTTTTCATCATGGGTTTGCACTAACCCATGTACTTCTAGATTGTTCATTCTACCGTACTGCTCCAGCCTGTTTAAATCTTTCCTTAGTTGTGACGTTTCGTCAGTTGCCTTCTCCTTTTCGAGCACGGTGATTCTTTTCTTCAGCTCTTTAATTTCGGTGTCTTGTTCCGTCATTTTCTTTAACACCTCGTCATACTTGTCTGACATAGTCTGCATAGATTTTTCAATATCTAGCACTGTTTGCTTTACAGTCATCAACTCATCTACTTGTTGTTTCAGCGGCGTGAGTACTGCCAACATTCTTGTCATTTCTGTCAGTTGTTTTTGTATGTTTGTGGTATCATCCGTAGTGCTCCTAGTTCTTATTTTCGCTCCCCGGCAAGTTTGACATTTCCAGTTTTCTTTACATCCCGTTTTTTTTTCCGCGAAAGTTGCTTTCGCTAGTTCCCGAGCAAGCGCCAAGATGATAACAAAAGTGACACTCGCAACATTTTAGCACACTCTCTTTCTCGTTATCTTCAATACTTTTTTTACAGCTTAAAAACATTTCATCAAGATCGTTTGCTCTAGCCATATTCGTGAACACTCGCAACGGTCAGTCAGTCAGTCAGCGACAGGGGTTTTAGCTCTGAATTTAGTAGGAAACGAAAATCTTCCCACCTGCGGATGCAAGTTCTTTTAGTTTTCGCTCTCGAGCCCTGTCGCTGACTGGCAGCTGTCGTCGGGCGCTCCTCTTTATGATGTCCTGGTGTCGCTCTAGTCGCTGCTCTGGTGGCGGTTGTCCTGAACGGTCCGATGTGGCAGCGTTCCTCCGGTGACTTCGCTGTTGGTGGATCCGCCCCTTCAGCTTCGGCTCTCTCCTTTGTTGTTATCTGCGGATGCAAGTTCTTTTAGTTTTCGCTCTCGAGCCCTGTCGCTAAGCAGAAAAGCAAAAAAATACCAATGAGCCGACGTTCACGTAAGCCTATACTCGTCAATTGAATTTTCTTCCTCTTTTTCTATTCAGCTCTAAACAGAACCATCAATTCCACTGGTAAGTCCGAAACAACATCATATAGTCTGCACAGTAAAGTGTGGTTTAACTATGCAAGTCTCCCCTCAATCCGATTTTTTTTCACGTAAAGATTGATTTTGTTTCCCTACGGTGACACATTTATATTGGCCGAGGGATTCATTCCTATTTTATCTGTCTTTGTTGCGAAACGTGTACACCCGTATGCCTGCTTTATTCTGAGCTTCAAAGTTTCACTTGCCGGTTTTACGCGCCAGTGCATGGTCATGCAGGCAGTTTCATCACGCGGTCGTACATTCTTGAACGTAAACATTTCGGTGAACAATCACCTGGTTAGGAATGACTATGAATGAAAGGAAAACATTTTACGGCCTCTCGAAAATGCACAAGCCCTGTGTTCCACTTCGACCAATAGTGGACTTCACCACATCACCGCTACGTGCGTTATCGAACTACCTACATCGGTTGCTGTCACCCCTCACGGGGAAGACAAACACGTACGTGCACAACTCCGGCCACTTCATCGAGCTCACCTCCGGTCTCGAACTGCACGATGACGAAAGTCTCCTTCGACGTGGTATCCCTATTTACAAGTGTGCCTCTTGCGGTGTCTGTAGCGAGAACGGCACCGCCGTCTGACACCCAACTCTCCGAGACGACTTGCCTCTCCATCGATGAGATTTGCCGCCTTCTGGACCTCTGCTTAACCAGCACTTATTTTTCTTTCAAGGGTCGATTCTACAAAGAAACTAGTGGAACGGCAATGGGTGCAGCAAGTTCCGTTACCGTGGCTAACCTCACGATGGAGGCGATCGAGCGCCAAGCCTTAGAGACAATCGCCCCGACACCTACCTCGTTCTTACGGTTTGTCGACGATTGTTTCTATGTGGTCAAAACCAGTGAAATCAACAACCTTCACCACCACTTAAACTCCAGCGAACCGGCGATACAATTTACAATTGAGCTGGAGTCTGACGGTTCTCTATATTCTTGGACGTGCTCACAAAGAGAAAGTCCTACCGTTTGACATTCGAAGTTTACAGGACACCGACACACACCGGCCGATACCTGAACTTCTCGTCCTACCACCCTGCAACGCACAAATCTTCTGTGGCTTCCGCACTCGTCAGGCGAGCAATTACTGACTGCTCCACTGAAGAGGCTCTTAAGAAAGAGGTCACTACGACCAAACACGACCTGAAACAGAACGGGTATCCTGCCAGGTTTTTGAACAACACGTACAAAAGACTTAGACACAGTGAAACAGAAAACGCCCGTCCTCTACCCAACCGCGTATGCGTCCCTTACATCAAGGGCCTATGCGAGACTCTCGCCCGCGTTTTACGAAAATACGGCGTCAGTGTGACACATAAACCGGTGTCCACCATTGGACGCATCTTCTCGCTTCCAAAGGATCGTGCACCTAAAGAAAAGGCTCAGGGACTCATCATGTTGTATTACACCTGAGACTGCGGCGGATGAAAACGGAAGAACTTTCAGTAGAAGGAACAGACACAGAGAACGTCTCAAACTCAGCTAAGTGGTTTATTTCTCAAACAGCCTTTAAGTACCCACGGAACTCTTTCCCATCCACACTCTACAGATAAACTCCTTTGTTGCACACATTTCGAACCGGATGGGACACGCATCAAACGTCGTCCCAGGTTGTCGAGTACCGTGAATGCTTGAAGGAGCAGCGTGGTTGGTTGGGGTACAGCCGTGGGGCCATGGCTGAAGGATCCCCTGTGGTGACTGCGCCGCCTCCTACGTTGGGGAAACTAAAAACTTCCCGGAACGTCTACGCCAGCATCAGTATGGCGTCAAAAAGAATAACGTGCAGGGTAGCGCGCTGGCAGAACACGTCGGGCCACACGATTGGATTCAACAACTGCTCTATTCTTGTCACGGAAAGAAACTGGCGAAGACTCGACCTTTTATTAGAGTCCTCGTACATTCAGAACACCAAAAATAACGTCAACCGATCAGCTGGGACACTTCCAAGCGTCTACGTGTACGGTTTGCGGTGCGTCACGCGGGGCGCTACGAACCATAAAACACGTGCAGAAACAACGGCCACTATAAAGAAGCCAACAACACCGGGAAATTTGCAAGACGACAACAAGGACAAAAACAGTCACCCATGAACAAGGGGCCGAACTGGCCTTGAAACGTCGGGCTCCGTAATATTTGTTGGTTAGAGTTTTCCTTTCATTCTTCCACGCAGCCTTAAAAATCTCCGAAAAAATACCCACAGTGTGGACCAGATGCAACGGCCGGGGTACTTCGATGTATATACCTCAAATTCTTTAAAAATATTTTGCTTTGCAGTTTTGCTCCCTTTTTTCTCAGGAGCTTAGCGCACTTCACTGACTATGCCAGTAATTTTAGGCTAAGTCCCCAAAGTAAATCTGAAAAAATAAAGGATGCTCTCACCTGAGATGGAGCCTGATATCGGACGACTCGCGGCAGACGAACAAGAAAGATTCGTCTCAGCGAATGGTAAGCGTCAAGTGTCAAGCACAGCACGTCGCTACCGACGTTGTTGAATTTTCGAGCACTTACCGCTTTCGACAAAAGTGTTGGCACCTGGGCTAACTTTGCGGAAAGACTCGAAGTCTTCCTCGAGTCCAGCGCCATCATGAACAGTAACTGAAAATCAATCAATCAATCAATTCTTTATTTCACATCAGAAACTGATGTAGGCTGCAGGGGCAAATAGTCAAAAGTTTGACTTGACAAGGCCTCTGGAGTCTTACAATTGGCACACGGCGACATACTACACATCAAGTAATAATACTTAGTTTTCAGGTTTTTAACATTAGGCAAAACAATCAAAAAGGACAAAATGAACAGCATAAATTAATGACACTATCAAAGATATCAAATAAATAATATATATTAGGCACATGAAGACATATTTAGGTACATAACAGGAATGGAACGATAATAATCGTATTTCCTCAAGGATAACAGAGGTATACAGAAATATACAGAAAATACGACCCCAGAATACAAGCGAAGTTTTAATGCAGAAAAAAATTTCTAATTGTACTGAGATTCAGTCTCTCGATATTTGTTAAATTATGCTTCTGAAGTTTATTTAGAACAAATGGAAGATTATACCTTAGCATTCGGAACCCGTAATTTGTACGATTTGTTTGTATTTTCCAATGCTCTCCCTCACGAACGTTGTATATTTTTATATTTGGTGTTAGGTTTGAAATATGCCCAAGGAAAGGCTCGTTCGAACGAAGGGCAGATCTATATCGTGTCCATAAATTATACTCATATAGGTCTGGGACAGTTATTTGAGGTAGTTCTTTAAACAGTGGAGGTGTGTGTGTATCGAAAGGAACATTGAATATTGTGCGAGCAGCCTTTTTTTCAAAAAGGTGTAATTTGTTAATATTTGACAAAGATGTGGTACACCACACTAAATTACAATAGTTCAGATGGGGTACAAAAAGTGCCTTGTATATAAGCATTTTAATGTGACGAGGCAATAAATTTCTGAATTGACATAATTTCCCGAGCACTTTTGATATCTTTTTAACAACATTATTAACGTGAGTATCCCAAGACATCTGTTCATTAAAATAAACTCCAAGCGTTTTAACGTTCGGCACAATTTCTATGACTGAGGGGCCCAGGATAATATTAAAAGAAAAACAAACATGTCTAATCTTAGGTTTAAATGGACAGCCTTGCTTTTGCTCGTGTTGATTATTAGTGAGTTTACTTCACTCGAATCATATAGCTTCTCAAGTGAAGCATTCGTTTCATTAACAAGGTCTTCTATTTCTGTACCTGAAAACAATAGACTGGTATCATCGGCATAAATGATGCAAGACGGGGCTTTGCTGATATTAACAATATCGTTTATGTATAGATTAAATAACAAAGGACCTAAAATGCTACCTTGCGGTACTCCAGCTCTAATGGGTAGGACAGAAGAACTGTGTCAATTTATTACGACATATTGCTGGCGAAACTTAAAGTACGATTGTAAAAGAGCTAAAGGTACACCACGAATTCCATAGCACTCTAGCTTTTTTATTAGGGTAGTATGGTCAATTCGATCGAACGCCTTCGAAAAATCGATGAAGACGCCTATAATTACGTTTTTTTCTTCAAACGACTTTAAAATTAACTCCTTCTGCTCTAGCAAGGCGAACTCCGTTGATCGTCCTCTACGAAAGCCATACTGTGAGTCAGAAAATAATGAAAATTTAGTGCAGAAACTTGCGACTCTATTGTGAATAATCTTTTCAAGGCATTTCGAAAACACCGGTAGTATCGATATTGGCCTATAATTCGAAAATTGATTTTTGTTCCCTCCTTTAAACAAACCAATCACTTTTGCAGTTTGCATCTTTTTAGGAAAAATACCACTGGACAATGAGAAGTTCATATTGTGTGTTAATACTGGTGAAAAAACATCTAAAACGTGCTTAATTGGTTTGATCTGCAAATCGTCTATATCACAGGAATTGCTGTTTTTAAGAGATGACATAATTGAAATTAACTCATTTTGATCTGTTGGAAAGCAAACTGCGCTATGTACGTTTCTAGGCCTCACATATGCCATTGATGAAGGTATATGTATGCTACTAACAAGGTGAGTCAAATAACTATTGAAAGCTTCAGCGAGGACTTTTCCTTGCAGTGTTACTCCATCTCTTTTTATTACGTGTATAGCTGGTTTAGAGGGACACCGTTTTAATACTTCATTTAGCCGTGTCCATACCACATCTGTTCTATCCATGCATGACTTATTAAATAAATTATTAAGGTAGGCTTGTTTTGCCTGACGCAGAGCAATGTTCAATGTATTTCTAAATTGTTTGAAAAGAGCAAGGTCCTCAGGTGCCTTTGTTTTAAGGAAGACAAGTATAGAGTTGTTTTTTTTTTTCTGAATCATTTTCCAGCACTTTTTATTTACCCAGGGCTTACGAATTATTTTTTATTCTTTTATTTATTTCTACGGAAAACACTTGTCGTAAATATTTTTGAAAATATTCGAAAAATCATCGTACGCTTCATTGGCAGTTGTTGCAGAAAATACGGAGTCCCAATTAGTAGTAGAAATAATTAAATTGTTCTAGTGTAGTGGGATTTATACTACGGGTCATTTTAGTGGGTTCCTTATATTTATTAACAAGCTCAGTGGCCTGGGGCGCAGTTTTGTTTATTAACCTCTATCAGAAGTAACACAATACAAATACCTTGGACTATGGATTACTCATAATCTTACTTGGACAAAACAGATTGATTATGTAACATCAAATGCTCTTCGAAAGTTATTCTTTCTTAGAAGGACGCTAAGACTTTCTACCCCTTCCTTGCGTCTTCTAACATATAAAGCCATAGTCTTGCCAACATTAGATTACGTGGCTATCATTTGGGATCCCTTCACCAAACTAAATATTAACAAGCTCGATCGTGTGCAGAAAAAGGCAGCTCACTACATTTACAATAGCTTTGGACGTACCTCTATAACCGAACTTTTAACCAGAGCTAACTTAAAGTCATTATCTCTTAGAAATCGGCATTCTCGACTAAAAGTTTTGTATCAATTAATAAATGGACATTATAGGATAGATCTGTCTCACTTAATAAACTTCTCATCAGGCTACGCTACTCGACAGAGGCATGCGCTAACAATAACTCCTTTTCGATCACATAATAATTGCTTCAAGTACTCTTTTTTTCCGCGAACGGTGACTGATTGGAATAGCCTTTCTGAAAGTGTTGTTATGCAGCCATCATTGTCTTTATTTGAATCCCTTCTCAATTAGTTTTGTTCCTCTGAGAAATATTTGTCCTCTGAAACATATTTGCTCTTTTGTTTCTGCGACTTGTTTGCTATTTTGTATGCCTGCAACTCTTGTGAATCAAGTGTACCCGCCTGCTAAAATTCCTTTCAGGGATTGCAGTATCAATAAATAAAAATAAAATAAATAAACATATTAATTGGTAAGTGATCACTTAGACCATAACCTAAAACACCAGCAGTAATGCAACTTTCCTCGCGATTGGTCACAAACACATCAATCAATGTTGATGACGTGGTTGTGACACGAGTAGGAGGGACAATGACATTACAAAAGTTGTTAGACGTAAGTAAAGTAAGAAAGTCATCTCTAAGACGCGATTCCTCTAGCAAATTATATTCACATCTCCACCAAGAAAAAGCTCACATCCTTCCTCATTTGCAAAACAAAATAATGTTTCTAAAAATTAAAAAAAAAGACTTCAACATTTCCGCCAGGTGGACGATACAAAACAGAAAATATATCCCGTTTTCTTCTAACACAAAGTATTTCATAGTCCCGGGTAACGATAGAATAAACGGAAAGAATTTCGAGGTCAGAAAAGTTTGCTTGCAAGGAGACACCGCCACCACGTCCATAATGACGATTTAAATAAAAATGGTTATATCCAGGAAGTACAAAAAAATAATCATCATCTCTATACCATGTTTCTGTTAACATGATAATATTAAATGAACTCTGAATGGATTCAAAAAGTATCATTAGGTCATCTCCCTTGGTCCTGGCAGATTGTACATTTAAATGAAAAAAACTGAAAGTATTTCTACCTCTTTTATTCATAAAAAGTTTCAATTGGTCATGCGTCAACACATCAAGGTTCTCTGCCATGATGCTCCAGTATACTCGCAGAAAACAACCAACAATATTCAACAAATCTGACTCAGATCATCCTCTTTCAAAATTGTGATAATGGGGGTGTCGCCCGCTTTTTTTGCGAATATCTTTCCGTTTCGAACCCACACATACAGCCAACGATGCTCACGATTCTTAGATATCGTCATCCCAAGCAATTTTTTTCAAATACGGGCACAAATGCTCGTTTACAAAACTGGAGCCTCCATCGAGAGGCCAAGGTCGCAACACAAGATTCGTTTTTTCTTTGCCTTTTCCAGGACCCGGTCTCGCTTGTTGCGGTTCTGGAAGCGAACAATGATGTTGCTCTTTTCCCTATCTCTAGTCGGCACGCGGTGAAATCCGCCTCAGTTATCGGCTCGCCGATTACTTCACAGAGTTTGCTTATCAATTGGTCGATATTTTCAGCTTGGTCTTGCGGGATTCCTTTTACCTCGAGGTTGTTGTTACGCGAGTATTGCTCGCAGCTGACTATACTTTGTCTCACCTTAGTATGGACTATTGTGAGCCGCGCGTGCTAAAAGCGCGAGCTAGTCGCTTTGAATGAAGCCGCGGCGGCTGCACGAGCGCTCGTGCAGCAAGTGCTCTAGTCAAGGCAGTCAAGGCTGGCCGCTCGCGCTAGCACAGCCTTCGCGGTTAGTCCATGCTAGGGTGAGACGAAGTATAGCCTGTTTTCGGTTTCCTTCAGTGCTCTGGCCAGTTCGTCGCATTTACCATTCAGTTCATCGTTTTCTTTCTTCAGACCAGAGTTCTCTTTTTTTATTAAAGCCCATGACTGCTTCATAGACTCGTGCTCCTGGTTAATAAACCTCATTTCTTTTTTTTTTATTTCCGTTAATTCTTTTAGATCGGCACGTATGTCACGTAACTCTGTTCTGATATCCCTCTCAAGTGACTCCCTGAACATCTTGCGCTCCTGTTTAAGTTCATCTTTGAATTCATTCAACAGTTTGACTACGTCTTTCGACATAGGTATAAGCAATGAAGATGAACAAAAACCAACACAATATGCTTGGCAGCAGCGACAGCAAAAGCAACAGCAACACTATACTAGTAATCAAGGAAAGTTAGAGCCAACCTGAAACAGTTCGTAGATTTAGTATGTGATGCGATTGCCGCCGGCGCTACCAAATGACGGACACAATGAAGTCAGTCTTATTTTGAATACGACTTGCTCACGGCTCGTACTGTTGTTGGCCAATCACCGGCGAGCAGGAATTGAAGAGTTGAACGCAGCCCAGAGCAGCAGTCGCAGTCCGTCGATCAGCCCAGGCGTTGTCGCGCTTTGATAACTCGCAGCGCGTTCCGCTACTTCGGCCTGAAACAGTTCGTATAGACCTTTTCTGTTTCCTGTCGTTCTCAGTCACGTGGGTTCCGTATCTGGTATGCGGGGCGAAAAAATAATAAAACGTTTCAACCTGGAATATGCGAGAAAATATAGGTGAGGCAAATCAAGAATGTGTGACAATCACGCATTTTTCGTAAACACCTTCCAGCTGTGGGGAGAGATCAAAAAGATGTTTTACCGCATACCAGAAGTGACGATATTCAAGATGGCTGCGCGCTTGTGGAAAAGGTGTATAGATTTAGTATGTGATGCGATTGCCGCCGCCGCTGCCAAAATGATCCACTATTCAAAACGATCCACTATTCAGGCGGTGGGTGAAGAAACGTATCCGCATCTCCGGAGTCATGGTCGATACGTACTGTAAGTGATTGGAAGTTTACTCGATGCATGCCACGACGTCCAAACCCGTCATTGACGTTGTACGCTCTTTTCGCTACTTTTGGCCTACCGAAAATACTTTTCTCTGATGACGCGCCGAATCTTCTTCCAAATAAAGTAAACAAGTTTTTGAGAAAAATAAAAACGGCATCAGGCACCACATTAGTGCACCATAACATCCTGCAACTAGCGGGCAAGCAGAACAGATGGTGTGTGAAACGAAGAAAGCCCTCTTGAAGCTTACGGAAGAAGCAGTTCAGTGAAGATTCGCCAGGTTCTTGTTCCGGTAAAACGCGACGGTCTCATTTTCCACGAGAAAAACACCCACCGAACAAATGTTCGGCGGACGAAGAGCCACACCCATCGATCTGATGACACTATGGCCTACAAACGAAGATCGAGAGATTCTCAGATCGGGAGTAATGGCAGTTTATTCGGTCGGACAACTCGTCTACGTGAGGAATTTGAGCGGAAGTCCGGCCTTTCATGTAAAACTTGAGTAGAAAAGGATCTATGTTGTTTGGCCAGATGGTGTCATCCCTCTGAATACGTTGGAAATCAATGCCCTTGAGTGTAAATATAAATAAATCAAAAAAATCTCTTTGTGTATTGTGTAACTGCCCTTGTATTTAGTGGCAGAAGCTATATTGGTGATTTGAACCTTTCACACCAGGCTCCATTTTTTTTTTCGCCTCATACTCTTTTGCGGATTCGGTAGGCTATAAGAATCTTTTGGAACGGGGACACTTTACCTTAACGAGGCCATTTGTTCCAAGCACTCCCTCAGGGAATGCTGCTAGAAATCTGTCCTTCATATTAACGAATAACCTGCACTTTCGCGCAGTGCAGTTTTCATGTTTCACGTACAGATTAAAGCAGCATCCTCATTGATTCTACCATATTCTGTTGCGGGTGAAGAAAAGTCTTTGGGTACACGATACTTGAAACAAGTCTGGCACTGTATACGTTGTGGTTCGATACCCACTAATGTCGTCGTCCTTATAGAGCCTCATCATTTAATCATTACCTCGTCACCTCATATTGCTGTTCATCAACAATAAGTACAATACGCTACCGCCATATTACAATACATGAATTAAAAAATTGAGTCGTTCAGTCCTTCATTATGTTTATTATTTATATAATGTTAATGCGTTACATTAACTCAAGACGATCGACGTCCGTCGTCGACCTTCAAATGTAGACGCACAATCCCAAGGAACACAGCGTGCCGCCTCTTTTCTTTGAATCGTCTTTTTGAAACCAGCGCAAGCTGGCATTTTGTCTTCTGAGACGGTTAGAACGGTGACACATAAAACCCGCGTTTCTCCTACCCGGTCGCTTCCTCCTCTCATCATGTGTGGTTGGTCATAACTAAATAAGCTATAATAATGGTGTATTATTCATATTTACTTTCAGTTTCAGTCAGGGGAAAGGAGGTTCGCGGGAACCAGAGCCAATAAATGAGCTGCGCTTAGAGTATCGGCACTCTTCCCCGACAGTGTTGTGGGCGCCGCCATTCCGGTGCTTGTGCAGAGCAGGCGCAACTGCCGATCGTCATGATTCAAAAGTGCTACTTCCTCAGCATTAGATTCGATGTTAGGAAGCTCATGTAATATTGCTTGTCTTTGTCGCAAACTGTTTAAAATTTAGGACGGAAAAGCGTTTTGTTGTGATTTTAGATAAAGGTTCCGATAACTGGCAACCATGATTTTAAGCCACAATATGGCCAAGTGTTGCTACTCTGAAGCGTAGCTAATTTAGTGGCACTAGCGCGAACAATGAGGAAGAGGCAGGCGTCAAAAGGTAGTGGCTTGTGGAACCCACTGAGCTTACGTCATGGCAACTTCAGGTATTACAAGCGCCTTGAAGAAGGGCATGAATAGTGTCATTAAATAAGCTACGCTTCAGAGTAACGACACTTGGGCATATTGTGGCTTATTATCATGGTTGCCAGTTATCTGAACCTTTATCTAAAATCATAGAAAACGCGTTTCCGTCCTCCACAAATGTTTAAACAGTCCGCGACAGAGGAAAACAATATTGCATCAGCTTCCTGAAACCGGATCTAATGCTGAGGAAGTCGCACTTTTGAATCATGACGATCGGCAGTTACGTTTGCTCTGCACAATACCCAAAATGGCGGCGCCCAGAACAATGTTGGGGAACGGAGTGCCGATACTCTAAGCGCAGCTCATTTAGTGACTCTATGCACGAAGTGAACTCGGGTGTATTCTTTCCTTTTTGTCTTTTTTGTTTATCGATTTCAATCATATCGACTAATGAACACATTATATCACACTGTGCTTGTGTAATTATTAATCTTAGATTTATTAACCTGACGCAGTATTTAAATCAATCATTTGTCGATAGTAAATCTTCCAATACATTTTTTTTAAATATGAAGGTAAAAAGACACGAAGATTGATGATGATACCGACGCCAACGCCACCCTCGAAAATTTCCAGAACATTATAAATCAGCAGATTTGTCTGCCATCCGGCAGGTAACGCAACAAAACACCCAAACAGGTTTTAATTTTTTTTTAATTAGCTAAGCTCTACAACTATCAAGAAACCAAAGCAAGGTCATTGTGAAAATCTAATACATCGCAATGTATATCTATTCCATACAATAAATGTTATTAGATGCCAATAAATCTGTTTGACGTCCATAGAAGATATGCGTTAAAAACAGGTAAGTTTGAAGGGCTGTTGTAGCGTTATGACTTTGAAAATGAAAAAAAAAGTCATCGTCCACTTCTTGGGCAACCATTGTAGTTCTAAACGTTATGAAAGATATTATCATTGTTTAATTATTTCCTCAGCGGCATTTGAAGCACCGTGACTCGAAGCACAAAAAAGTTCTATGTTTGATATCAAATATATAAACAAAAAAAATTTACACAACATTAATTTTTTTTTTTCTGCATATTACCAATTATAAGCACTACGTCTGTAGCTAATTTCATTGCCCTAGCGCATGTGATTAAAAACATATTTGTGCTGAAAAATTACAATTTTAAAGCAATATTTGGAGAGATGAACAAAACAAAGTAGTGCAAATATTAAAAAAAGTATACTGTTACATTCTGCTCCAACATCATGTTAACAAAACTGCTCTATTGGAACCGTGTTATCTTTAATAGATTCTTCATGAAACATGAACCAGCGGAGCAAGCGAGGGTCCGCGCCATTATATTCGGAACGCAACAAATGCGCATGAGCAGTATAAACCAATACATACATAATATCAAATGAAAGAGGATTGATTTGCCTTTCGAACGACATCAATCCCACAAAACAGTATTCAAAAGACGATGAGTAATGACCTGCCAAATAGTACCTAAACTGCCACATTCAGTGG
Organism: Ixodes persulcatus; assembly: GCA_013358835.2. Taxonomy (NCBI): domain Eukaryota; kingdom Metazoa; phylum Arthropoda; class Arachnida; order Ixodida; family Ixodidae; genus Ixodes; species Ixodes persulcatus. Next base: position 36,689 of record JABSTQ010006682.1, read on the forward strand.
GACCGTGGCCTTAAAGGGATACTGAACCGAAATTTGGATTTCGCAAAATAAGGCCGTGGAAGCGTTGAACGGGACGCTACGAACTCCAAAACATCAGTCACACATCGATATCTCAAACGGATGGCCGTACTTTTGGAAAAGAAGGGCGCGATGAAGCGAGGTCTCTGACGTCACTGTCCTCCGGGAGAATTTGAGAATGAGGAGAAGCGGCCTCGCTTCTCTCCTCCTCGCTTCGGTTCACCAGCTCGACGGGATGAAGCGAGGAGGAGAGGGAATGGGAATCGTGACGTGCCTTGTCTCGTCGGCCTCGTCGGCCGTGTTCAATCGCAAACTTATTTTCCAAAAATACGGCGATCCGTTGGAGATATCGCTGTAGGAGTGATGTTTCTGGGTTTTGCAGCGTCCCGCCTATCTATCCAGCCCGGTTTTGTGAGCTCGAAATTTCAGTTCAGTATCCCTTTAACACGTTCTCGCGGGCGCCCTGCACAAATTGCTTGGTCGCACCAGCGTGTCCATTTTTCGCTCGGTAACGCTCTCTTCCACGTGCCGCTTTCCCGTTCACGCACTGCGTGATCTTGACGTCGAATGCGCTCCATCCTACCTCCCAAGTTGAGGCCGAGCGCCGAACGAAAGGGCGTCCGAACGCGAGAGAGAGCAGTGGCGCCCTCTCCTAGTGCCAAGGTCAACTGATATAAGCGCACCATGGCCTCCGAGATTTCGAAGCGCGCGAACGGCGCGCGCGCGCTTCGGGATCTCGGAGGCCATGAGCGCACGCATGCATGCTCAGTTCGTTTTCGGCAACACGACACTCGCCCAGTACAAAAAGCTTTTTACAGCGTCAGCTGTTAATGCTGTAAAAAAAAAAAACGCAAAAGAAAATACATTTTAAAACAAACGAGAATTAGGCATGCATGGAAAGCTTTCTTTTTAATTTCAGCCAAGCTTTGTCCCCTGGTCCTTTGCTCAGATGCATGTAAGTAAAATGGTTTCCTTCCAATATTTGACAGGTTTACGCGGAGAACCCGAAAGAACCCATCGTCTGCTGTTGTGAACAGTCTGATATCATCCCATAAGGAACGGTACACTGAATTTATACTGAAAGTGTCTGAATAATCAGTAAACAAAAAGTAAAAGATGAAGACGGATGTTCGTCACCATAATTAACAATAAACAACCGTAAATTTTTAGTGATAACGGTTTTTCCTTGCTTCTCTTTTCTGCTTTCTTCAACTTTTTTGGTTTTGTGACAGTGGTCAAGCAACCGCGAAACGAATAGATATAGATGTTACATTATGTTGTTTGAATTCTGTGCATCGCTTTATCGCGACTTGTTCTTAATCTTAAACTTTATCACGTCTTGTACACGTTACTCGAAAAAACAAAACAAAAAGATAATCGACTACAGTTACAGTTACTCTTGGTTAAAGCGTATTCAACTAGATTACCTGATTACTTGAAAGTGTAAGTAATTCGTCGTTACTTGAAAGGGTAACCGTTACTCTTCCGATTAACTTCAAATTTTTAAAACGAACAGATTTTTCTGCCGGTTTAAAACGGTTCTTTCAGGCTGGGCAATATTGAATTAGAAGTACCGAATTTTAAACGTCTTACCTTCCTAATTCATCAACGTTCTGTCAAAAACTTGGCTCCAGGATTTTTGTTTAATAGAAAACTTGTTGGAACAATGGGCGCCATTAGAAAGGGGACGGAAAAATAGTAACCTTTACAAATAGTCCTAGTACTTCTAAAAGTAATAATCATTCTTGCGATTACTTCTTAACAGACGTATTTAAACGATTAAGAAGTTACACCGAAAAGCAATCGATTACGAATAATTTCATTACTTGTAATGAGTACCGTGAAGGTCCGACATTGTCTTAATTTCGAGAAAAAGGTTTTCGACTTTAATGTTAAATAGAGTCTCCGACACTTTAAGAAATGCAGGGCGCGGCCCAGTCCCGTGTATCTCATTTCCACTCCAGAGCCAATCAGGGCCCGTTTGCTCGAAGCGCTAACCGCGGCTAAAGTTAGCCGCAGTACCTAGGAGAGGGATTTTAAAATCACGTGACTGGCTCGGTAGGGATGCGGCGAAACATGGCGGTGCCCCGGTGAGTGAGCGCCGCTCGCTTTGGAACTAATATGTTGTTGTAGCTGCAATATCGGGCGCGTTAGTCAGCAATGAATGGTGCAGGAGGCTTTAGCTTTGCCTTACCTCTCTTAAATCCCAAAGCATGAGCAATGACCTCGCCGCATTTTTTAGATAGTCTTTCGAGTCTGGCCATTCCTAAGCCTAAATGAACGCGATAATTGTCGGCATGGCAACGTCTGTGGAAAGCGGATTGCCTTGACTCATTCGGCAGGGTATTGATAGCACACAAAAGCAGACAGCGTCCCAATAGACCTGAGAGCGCTGGAAGTGTGATTCTACGGTCAGCGCGCGCTGGCCTTCCTCTTATAAAAGATTCGAAGTAAAGTATCATGAGGCTTTGACGAACGCGCGTGCAAGGCAAAATTTGTTTTAGACTTTTTGCTTTAGAACAATTACTACTGCAGACGCCAGCACGTGCAGCGCGTGTAACAACAATCGTAGCATGCACCTGGGTGCTTGGGAAATTTATACTTCGTCTCACCCTAGCATGGACTGACCGCGAAGGCTGTGCTAGCGGGAGAGGCCAGCCTTGACTGCCTTGACTAGAGCACTTGCTGCACGAGCGCTCGTGCAGCCGCCGCGGCTTCATTCAAAGCGACTAGCTCGCGCTTTTAGCACGCGCGGCTAACAATAGTCCATACTAAGGTGAGACAAAATATAGAAAAAGGTCTATTGGGAGGCTGTCTGCTTTTGTGTGCTATCAATACCCGGCCGATTAAGTCAAGGCAAACCGCTTTCCACAGACGTTGCCACGCCGACAATTATCGCTTTCATTTAGGCTTAGGAATGGCCAGACTCGAAAGGCTATATAAAAAAAAAATGCGGCGTGGTCATTGCTCATGCTTTGCGATTTAAGAGAGGTAAGGCAAAGCGAAAGCCTCCTGCACCATTCGTTGCTGACTAACGCGCCCGATATTGCAGCTACAACGACATATTAGTTTTAACGCGAGCGGCACTCACTGACCGGGGCACCTTCATGTTTCCCCGCATCCCTACGGAGCCAGTCACGTGATTTCAAAATCCCTCTCCTAGGTACTGCGGCTAACTTTAGCCGCGGTTAGCGCTTCGAGCAAACGGGCCCAGATAGCAGAATTAAGCGATACGAACGCCAAAGAAGCAATCAGGATGAAATAACTACGATCATAATAGTCCACACCCGGCGATTTCTAATCTCTGGGTGACTATAGCTGCATTAGGTTTTTTTTTAGTTTCTCAAAAGTAGGATTTCTCACTTTCTAAGTTTTATTTCTGTCTCTTATCGCGTAGCTCGAATGATGCGCCGCCTCCGAGACTACCAGTGCAACCAGCTGCACCAACCACTGTGTCACACGTCCAATCCAACTCCCTTCAGGGATTACCTTCCCTTCATCATCCACAAGAAGGTTTCCGAACACCTAGGCAAGAGCTGCTTACTCGATCTATGCTCGGTGTCAGCATAAAGGCCCTGCTTGGCGCAACTGCGTTTGACTCTAAAGGCCGATTCACACACTTGCGTCGAGTCCGACCCAGTGCGAGGGTTGCTATAGCAACAGCCCTTACAAAAATTCTTAATGAATTTCATTTGAATGTTTATGGAGCATCTTTTCGAGTCTCAGTAGAAATGCAAATGAGTTTTGTAACGAATCCGTAAGGAGTTTACGAAAACTATTGGCCACCGCGTTCCAATTGAAGTTTCGACAAAGCTACCGCATAAAGTTTCTAATATATTTCATATGAATATAATTTGAAAGTCTATTGACACCGTTTCGAGTCTGTGTTGAAAAACAATTGATTTTTTTGTAACGAGTCCCTAAGGAGTTTACGAAAACTATTGGCCACCGCGTTTCAATTAAGGTTTTGCCGTTCCACCTCATAAGAATTTCTAATACATTTCATTTGAAAGTCTAGATACACTGCTTCGAGTCTCTGTTGAAAATCAAATGTTTTTTTCTACCGCGTTGTAACCGAGGTTTTGACGTGCCATCTCAATAGGTATATTCCGACGAGTCGGAATATACCTAATGAGAGGGCCCATCAAAACCTCAATTGCAACGCAGCAGAAAAAAACATTTGATTTTCAACAGTGACTGCAAGCAGTGTAACTAGACTTTCAAATGAAATGTATTAGAACTTGTACTCCTAGCATGGGTTTCTAGATAGAGCTCTCAGAGGGAAGACGACAGTAGGTTGTATGATATGTTTTCTGGATGTAACCGCTGTTTTGAGGGAAGGGGAAAGTGAGTGCAAGTGTCACTTATATGTTTGCCTATATACTCATGCAGGGTTCAGGAAATGCCTGCATAAAACCGTGGGAAGGAGCAATAACTGGTTTATTAAAAATGTGAAATTCGAGTCTATGGTACACTGCCTTCGTGTCCATGGCGGACCTTGTACTGCCTTCGTGTCCACGGGAGACCTTGTACTGCCTTCGCGTCCACGGGAGTACTGGTAACCTAAAAAGAAAAAAGATGCACAGTTACACATTGATCTGCTCATCTAAACTTCAATGTCCGAGCAAGGTATCCTGTTCACAGCGCAGCAGTACCTCAGTGCTGAATCAGTATTACAAACCGGGACATCGGTCTTTTGTATGAAAGGAGGCAACTCAGAACACACGATACAAGCCATGGAAGTAGCACTGACTCGTTGCCTTAACAGGGCTGAGTTAGCGCTGCACTGTATGTGTGAACCAGCCTTAAATGCGGAAAGTCACATTTAAAATACCTACATTTTTGCCACCCAGGCACTTAATTTTCACACTACCTTGATAGTTTAATGAGTGGCACTAATAACATTGTCAGGGGCACCATGGTGCAAAAGTATATTTTGCCCCCGAGTCTGCGAGAATCAATCTCTCACTGTTTTTGCCGCCGCAGTGCAGTCTTTTATTTTGGCTTTTGACAAGGTCTACCAAAGATAAGCAAGCAGATGTTGTCGCTTATGAAGTTTACCAAATTTGAACATAGAGAAGCTATGACTTATAAGCATCTCGAAGAATTAATATAGCAATTTGGGCCAATTGGTTTATGATCGTAGACAAGCCAGTGTTTTACGCCCACTTCTTGTCTCTGTGTATTTTTCTTTTGTGTTTGTTTACTATCTTGAAAAAGTATTTTTAATCACAATGGACAGGAAGAAAACGGTAATAGGGTTCTATGCCGATCATAAAGCACTGCCCCGAATGGGTGTGTATCAAATGCAGCTTTCATAATCGATGCAATACACAGTTTGAATTATTGGGAGGATCGAGACATCAGAGGCCGAATTCAAAAAGCAAACTTACGATAAAAAATTGCGTATGACAAAATCCGAGAAGAAATCCGTATTAACGAAACAGAAT
>JABSTQ010006683.1:0-48136 GCA_013358835.2 Ixodes persulcatus
TAACACGATCCACGAGCAACGAGACATCGCGGTCGAATTCCAGCTCGAGAGAAAAACAGCAACAGCAACAGCAAAAAAAATCTCCGATTTGAGGCATTTAGTACTAGTGTCGCCATCTCGTTTAACAAGTTGGAAATAAAATTAACAGGGTGATTTTATTTACACAAATACGCAAATACAACAATATTTTGCTTTCTCGTCATGGTCTTAAAATTAAGATTAGAGGCACCCCTAGTACGTACGGCCAAGCGTTTTGTCACGTTTGTCTTCTAAATAATTGTATTTTCAAAAATGCCTCAAAACGCGCTAAAAACACTCAAAACGGTCATATTTCAGGATTTTATTAAAAATCTCCAGCGCTCTAAAAGAAAAATCCAAAGGCCGTACAACCTTCATTACGTTATCATAAGTAACCCCCAAAAGAATAAATACTATCGTGCATTCCTGAAACTCAGGTTTGTGTACGAAATTTGCCCATTGAGTGACGAGCGGTTGAATCCCCCTTAGTAGCCGAGTTTTATCGGAAAACCGCCGTAAAGAGCCGTCAAGAAGAACCGTTGCTGTTGTGTCACGTGGCATTATGACGTCGCGAGGCACCGTGACGTCACATAGTCTCGTGACACCATGACGTCACAGAGTCACGTGACACCATGACGTCACAGAGTCACGTGACACCATGACGTCACAGAGTCACACGCCCCGCCACTCGACTCGGTCGTCTGCGTCGCCGTCCGCCGTTGACCCTGGGAAGTTTCTTGGCCCTATTTTTTACAGAAAAAGAGCTACGCTTTGTAATTTTACAAGATAAACCCGACCTGTGAAATACACCTTTGACAAGAAGTTTAGATTGCTTCGTGCAGGCATCGATTTTTACGACCCATTGTAGATCGACCCTGGTTCTTTCAGTCGCCCAATGTATATATTAATGATATTGTAAATATCAATTGGAACGCAAAATTAATTAACTATGCTTACGATACAAGTTTACTTTCTTTAGCCAGAAATACTGATAAGTTATTTGGCATGGCAGGTCTCGCGTTGTGGGGGCATTAAATATGGAGTCGAATTGATACATTACAAATAAATGTTAAGAAAAGAAAAGCGGTGCTTTCTCATCCAAACAATAAATTGGTTATTACCCCAAAGAATTGTTTTTAGCTCGACCAAAATTGAGATAGTAAATTCTTTTAAGCTTCTGGTCGTTACTTTCTCAGAAAACATGTAATGGGGTAGTCATATTGCTTAGCTCATTTCAAAACTATCACAAGTGGGGGGTATATTAAACCGCCACCGTTATATTTTACCGGAACAGGCCAAATTATTAATGTATAACTCCTTATTCTACTCCCGCCAAAATTATTGTCATTTAGTTTGGGGCACGTCAACTTCTACAAACCTGGAAAGAATACGCCTGTTGCAGAAAAAAGAACTGATGGCAATAGCCAGTGTCCCATATGACTCTCACACAGCTGACCTTTTTCGGAATTTCCGTCTATCAACATACATTCGCTGTATAATCATCGACTTAATGTGAGCTTAAAATTAGAGGAAGTTGAAAATACCGACATTTTGAAGAAACTTGGGGAGCTTTAAAAAAATGTCGATGTTTACCCAACCCGTCACGTTGAATACTGGGAGGTGATTACACAAAGAACAAATTATGGCACAAAAATGCTAAAGTACACCACTCCAAAATTGCTTAACCTTTATGCCTCTCAAAATATCGAATTGAATAAAGTATCCTTAAAAGATATTCGATCACCTCTATTCTAATCACTAGCATTTGTCATTTTCACCGGATCAATACATATCCCGAATACCTTAATCATTTTGTATTGTAAATTGGGATTACATATATCTATGCATATTGTTCGTATTTTTGTTTTGTTTTCTTCATTCTTGATTACAGGAGAAGACCGCCCACAAGGCGCCTCTGCGCCTTGTAGGCGGTCGAGGATTCGTCAAGTTGTACACGACATTTTGTTTCTTCAACCGCCGCCATCAACTGAGGATGAAAATGAACTTATTATTATTATTGTTCCCCCGTGGAGAACAGACACGAGCGCTTGCTGGTTTGGGCGTACAGTGGAGTGACAGCCCCTCAAGTAGATGTGCCAATTTTCACACGCCCACGTGCACTCCAATCATTCTTTTTTCCCCACTGAGTATCGTCGCTCTGTCAACGTCAGCGCCTTTGAGGCACACGCGACAGTGAAGATGCCTTCGCCGTAGTCCTGCTGCAACCCAGCATCGATTACGTAAGCCGATGCGTCTGTGCATACGATGGTCCGTAACGTGGGAAATCACATTTCTACTCTTCTGGCAGATGGCGTTGTGACTGCTGAAACTTTGGTCTGTCTAGTTGTCCCGGACGAAGGAAGTGTCCTTCCGCAGGAGCCTTCGAAGAAGTTCAGCTTCGGACGCCAAGCGAGGGACGAAGCAAGAGTAGTATTCCACTATCCCCAGAAAAAGCACGACGTTGGGTGATGTCCGCGAAGATGGAGACAGCGTCAAGAAAATCGTCCTTCTTTTGTAGCGGAAAAATTCCTTCAGCGCTGACTTTATGGCCCAAAAACTTAAAGCTCTGACATATTGAAGGGGCACTTGTTTTGATTCATTCCAGCAACCAAGATCTGCCGCTGCACTTCATGCAGACGGCCTGTGGGCTCTTTTTTGGTTCAGACAAAAACATCAACGTCGTCAATTTAGACATACACACTTTTGAAGATGTGGAGAATATATGAAAGAATCGGTTGAAGGTGTGCTGGCGTGAATGTCAAGCCAGAACATTCTCTCTTGAACGGAAAGGGACCTTCGCTCATAAGAAATACCACAAGATCCCGGCTCCCTGAGTGTAGTGGATCTTGGTGGTACTGTATTCACCGCGAAGTTGAACTTAAAGTAGTTGACACATGTAAAGCATACAGACAATCTTCTATGTGCGAAAGGAAAAAAAAAACTATCGATAGAGCCTTGCTGGTTTCCCGTAGGTCCCACAGGGAGGAATGTACTCGATCCCCCCAGCCGCTTCAAAGCAGCTGATTTCATCTGAAACTGACTGACGCGCTGCTAGAGAAATATATCCCCCTACTCCCCGCCAAAACAATATATGATGGCTACCTATGCACCTTTCACCCCTAGGCTGACATTGTGGTGGAAGCTAAGCACTCGCCGGACTAATCAACCACCTTCCTTTCATCATCTAAACCCCCTCTCAGTGCGTGGGTATATATGGGCAGCAGCGTGATCACGTGGCAAAAATAGAACAGTTTTAATTAGAGCTAAGTAGTTCTTAGGCGCCCGTACCCGCATAGGGCGACCTCGATGTCGGCGTAACCGCTATATGCGGGAATGGGCGCCTGAGAGTTCATGGTGCAACACTGCGCGCGTTTTTGTTTTGTTTATAATGGCTGGAACACATGTCTGAATGTCACACCGAAGTTACTGAAGAAATTCAAGAATTACGATCCGTCAAAGTTACTCATACCCTCAAAACAACTTCAATTTTATTTAGAGTTATCAAGTATATGAATCATATTTACCTAAAAAAAATGACGTCTGCCAACGTCCGCTGGGAGCACGGCGACTGGAAGCAGCTTGCCGCAAGGAAGTAGCAGAGCTTCATTCACCATGGTTATTCAGTGTGTCATTGAACTCTCAAGTCAGCACCCGTTGCAACAGGCAAACCGCGGTACTACAAGATTGTGCACCTCGAAATGTCAAGCTAGATACGTCAAAGAAAATGTATAATATTTGAAAAGTTGATAGCGTTCGTTCATTTCACAGGCAATACCTAGTGCACTACTTTACCTGTCCCAGTATCCCAGTAACGTACGCGAGCAATCATGCCGTTACATCTAATGGGTCTCTTTTCAACGCACATATACAGGATTCTTGGGTAATTAATGCCGTGCGTAATGTCTGCGAGGAAGTCAAGCTCTCCCTCCTCTGCTCCCCTGCACGAAAGTTTGGAAGAAAGCCCACCCAGCTTCCTGAAACTTGTTGGGTCATGCCAAGGGTTCCGGTGCGCTAAGCGTGCGTGGCACTGTGAGCAGCGTTCCGTTGCTCCGCTCTACAAGGTCATTACCTTCAGGTCACGGTGTAAGATACACTCTTTAGGTGAGGACACGGCGGGGCTAAACGCGCGGCGCGAGGAATCAGATAGCGTTCGTTCGACGGGCATCCAAAAGGCTGCATCATTCCGCGGCCACCGTGCCCAAGGCTGACAGTGTCGCCGGCGGCCAAACGGCGAAACTGTGTGAGAGCGAAAAAAATATCTCGTTGCCATGACAGCCCGGTACACCGTGGTCTTTCTGCACGTGCGACAACGTCACTGGAGCTCTGCGCGTGTGGAGCATGAGGCGGCACGAGCCGTCTTGTGCACTGCTGCCTGCCTCCTGCGTTTTACACCGTGCCCGCAGAGCCGTTTATTGAGAGAGTTTGGCCATACATTGGTTTGAATAGGCGAGCATCTCGGGGCCAACCACAGGTCGCGAAAAAGCCCCTAGTGGTGGTCGTGTGCTCTAAATATGTGACACGACTAATTTAAGCCGTTTTAGCGTCGCTAGAGTGAAAAGGTTTAGCTCTCGGCGACTGAAAACTTTGCGCATGTGAGGTTTTCGTCACGCCAATATTCAAGTGTAGAATAAACGAACGTGCGCTGCAAAGCAGGGCCGACTGGCTAGAAACAGCGTCTCAGCTGAGACGGGAAAAGAAAGCACTGCCAAAGCCAAAACACGAGCCGAGCGGGACTCCGCGTCTCAAGACGCTCGCGCGCCGCAGCCTTTGCACTGTTTTCTTTCAGTCAGTCTTTGAGCAATTTCTTTGAGACGCTGTTCTAGCAAGCCGGCCCAGAGCAAACGGTCACCGATACTCCATCTGCACAAACATCAACAGTGCAGACAAAGGCATGGGCACGAGCGCGTGGCTTTGGAAAGTGCCTCCCATATGCACGAGTTCTCGTACAAACAAAAGCATTTAGCTGAGCTAGGCTCACGCGCCTGTGCCTTTGTCTTTACTGCAGCTGCAGACATTTGTGACATAGAGTTAATACAATAAACGCTAGAGGCTCAGCTGGCGCTAGTGTGCTGTTGCATTCAGAGCCGTTTATACCGAGAGAGTTTGGCCAATGGGCGGAGCTTGTTGGCCGCTAGAACAAGCGGATTTCGCGGTAACACAATATGGCGTTACTTCTTTGTCTTGTTCATTCCTGAGAAATCGCGTAGAGTTCCTATGAGTCAGAGCCACAATATGGCGGACGGAAGTAGTCATCCCCCGGTTGTCAGACTACGCTGCTGTGGTTGCCAGGCTGTCAAAATCTCCTTAAGAAGGCCAAACTCTCTCAGTATAAACGGCTCTGGTTGCATTTTTGAAGCAGACAGCAAGCAGTCAGAAATTGACTTCCGGTAATGCATTTCTATGGGAAAAAGCGAGTGCATTATCTCTCTGCGCTCGATTATAAGAGCAAATATCACGAATAATTTGTACGTACTAGGCACATTAGAACATTTCTCAGTCACGCAGACGAAATAATTGGTCAGTTTCAGCATTTTTATTTGAAATTCGTGGCATGAAAAACGGTGTTAAAACCGCTTCGTACGTGTATTTATGTGCACTGTCGGGCACTGTTAGCGCGAACACGGCGTCGACGCTTTCCAGCATGGGGGATATACGTGCCAAACGAACGAAGGACATCTGGAAAATCAAGAGAGACGGCAAGAACTACGCAGTAACACTGGATAAGTAACTCCTTGTGCACGCAGACGATAAAAAAAATTGAAAGCCACGTAATATAGTCCGATTTGCAATAAATAGGTTCTGCTTTATTCTTTCTGCTCATGAATATGTGCAAAGATGCATGTTCAAATCATCAACCGCACGCTCCAAATCTTTGCAAGTAGGGAGAAGCCAGAGAACAGGTGCCCAATAAAAACTGCCCGACATAGGAAATAATAAAAAAGCACACCTTTCGTAGTCCACGTACTTTATTTCTTACATTCGAATGTTTTAATTTTAACCGATCGTAAAGATGCACAACGGAGTCATTTTCATTGAGGGACAAGACGGGCATATTAGCAATATATAAGCGCCGCCGCAATGCTAGCAAACCTTGAACACACTCTACATTCTTTTCGATCGTTAGTTTGCTTAGAATCGTCGCTCGTTTTCACATACCTTCCGTGAAACAGAGGTTTTGGGCCTGAAATAGAGCGAAGTTTAACATCGTTCAGTGGTAAAAAAAATGCTGTAACTTGTGGGTTTCCCCTGTTATGGGGTACCACTTAGAAACACAGAAGGTTCCTTGGGTCCGGATAAAACGTGTTTATTTGACTTAGATGCCACACGCTTGCCCGAGGGCTAACAATGGTGGAGATGACGGCGCTGTCTCTTTTGACAGGATCACCAGTCGGCGTCCGCGCTGCCGCAATTGACAGTATCACGGAGGGGGAGGATCAGATAAAGAATAGGAAGGCTCCGTCGAGCAGAGCCTCCCCCAGCGAGAGTCCCGCCCGTTGGATTAGGGCCGTGTTATATAGCCTGCGGGAATGGACGCGCCCAGGGTGGGTCGGATGTAGGTGGCTCCCCGGAGGGGCGGACGCGTCCAAGTCATGATCCCGAAGGGTGTGCCTCCGGCAAATCACCCGAGAAGGACGAGGGAAAGCCGCCCACCAGGGAATACGGCTTCGCCCTCGCATCCGGGACGCGCCCCCACTTGGCGACGTCCCACGGCCTGCCTGAGCTAGGCCTAGATAGGGATGCGGGGAACACGTGGTTCCCACACTCCCCCCTCCTTAAGGCTGAGGTAGGTTTAAGAAAAATAAAAATTAACCTACCGACTCTCGAAAATCAAAACAAAACAAAAAACAGCGCGGCGGTGCCGGCTCCCACATGCATGGGGTAACAAATAACAGCGACGGTCCTGGTGACGTTTCCGACGACGCAGTCGCTCGCTCACCATGGCGTAGTGTCTTTGGTCGATGTGAATCGCGGGGCCCTTGGGACTTGTCACGGGAAGAACGGCAACGGCTGGTCCCTGGTCGGCGAGCTGTCCCACCGCCGCGCGGGTCCCGTGGATGAAGAGCCGGCCGTCCCTGACCGGTTGCTGGTCCCGGCGTCGCACGAATGACGACGGGTCGCTGGTTTGGCCCGCGGCCGGCCGGAGTAGCGGGGCTGCCTGACGAGTCACGCGCAGCCCGAGCAGTGGTCCCTGGACGCCGCTGAATTGCCGCAGCCAGGAGGCAGCAGCTCCCGAACGGCGCGAAGCCCTGTACTTGGCTTGGGATCCTCTTCGGATGCGGGAGGCGTACTGCGGTCGAATGACCACTTGGTCTCCGACCCCTTGTGACGACGCTCGCACCGCGCTCTTGCGGTGACGTGTTGTACACGTGAGCGTAGGGGGCAATAACTGACCAATGGCCCTTACGCCTACCTTTTCCCTCGGATGCCGTAGTTCGGGGGATTCCCCTACGGGTTGATCCGGGAGCGAACGCTGAGGTGACCTTCTATCTAGGTCACTGCTTGCCAGCAAACAATGGTGTCTGGCGCGTTCGCGAAGGCAGCAGGTGCATTATGATTTGCACTTCCCTTAATGTGACATTTCGCCACTTACTGGGGCTGCCTCTACGAAAACTTCGGATATTAGTTTTTCCGAGTTCGCAGATTGTAGCGAGACGCCTGTTGTTCATCGTCGGCGTTATCTCGCGTTTTGCGTGCATATTGCCGCGGGGGCTGCGTTTGTTCGTCCCCCTCCTCTTCCCTTTCATTGTAGGGTTTGAGATCGCAGACATGCACAGGCCCGCTGACTTTTCTCGAGTCTTTCTCAGTCAGCTTGTACACGAGTGGTGACAATACTTCGTGCACTCGGTACGGGCCCAACCACTTTGGTGCCAGTGAAGCAGAAAAGCCTTTGCTGGCATCGCTCAGAACATGGTTTCGTCTGAGCACGAGATCGCCTACTTTGTAGCGGAGATCCCGGCGAGAGCGGTCGTACTGAGCTTTTTGTTTAGCTCGCGCTACCCCGAGATTGCGACGGGCCTCCGAGAAGGCTTTCGTCATCCGGGTTTGTAGCGTGCGCGCATGTTCAGTCTGTTTCAACTGTGTGTCGCTCACCCCGGCGTTTGCCCTGAGGACGCGGTCCATTGGATTCGGCAATTCTCTTCCGAATGTGAGGAAGGCGGGGGTGAAGCCTGTCGAACGATTGACAGTGAAACGGAGAGCGAACCCAATCTCGGGAATGTATGCGTCCCAGTCGCGGTGCTTTTCGGCAAATGCTGCCAGCATGGGTTTGATGTTTCTGTTACATCGCTCCGTGATGTTCGCCTGTGGGTGGTAGGGTGTGGTTGTTCTGTGCTTGATGCCCAGCGCTTTGCAAGCGTCCACAAATACCTTCCCGACGAAGTAGCTTGCTCTATCTGTTAGAAGAGCTTCAGCGAACCCGAATCGGGTGAACACCTCCATGAGCTTTTCAGTGATTGCTCGGGCCGTCAGCTTTCGTAGTGGGAAAAGTTCTACCCATTTGCTGAAGTGGTCAGTGACAACCAACAGATACTGGTGTCCTTTGGGGCTCCTTGGTAAAGGGCCGACCACGTCGCAAGCCGCCAAAGACCATGGTTCTTGGCTGTGGATCGGCTGCATTAGGCCCGGAGGTTTGCCGCCTCTTGGTTTGAAGCTTTGGCAAGTGTGGCACGTGCGGGCGTAGCGGAATACGTCCCTTTTCATGCCCGGCCAGGTTGCGATGTGGCATAACTTTGTGTAAGTCTTGGAGCCGCTCGCATGTCCGGCCAAGTGCGAGTCGTGATAGTAACGCATTACTGCGCACCTCAGACTTTTTGGCACTACCACCTTGAACACATTGTCTGTGTCCTTCTCAGATGGGATATACTTCAGCAGGAGCCCGTCGGCGTTCAGCAGAAATTGATCCAGCGTGTCAGTACCAGTACCAGATACATCCCGACACTCGGCGTTTACTGCAATACCAGCAGTCGTACGCCCGGCGGACGCGCCGCCCGACTCCACAGAGTCCGACTCACTCGAGAGTCCGTCGATCACCTTTCGACAAAACGGATCATTCTGCTGAGCTTTCAGTAGCTCTTCTTTGCTGAACACGATCCCCACTGCGCTCACTGCGTCTATGTGGTTCACGTTTTCGTCCGAGGAGGTCAGTGGTGCTGCCTCCATTTTGGACTGATTTTCGGCTTCGCCTGGCTTGGAGTTTGCCGTTGGCTCGGCCTGGGTCCTCGCGGAAAGATTTGCGCAGTCTACGGGGGCTCGCGACAGTGCGTCGGCCACCACGTTTGTGCTGCCTTTCCTGTACCGCACGACATAGTCGTATTTCTGCAGTAGCAAGGCCCATCTCGCTAACCGTCCTGCGGGTTCGCGAAGTCTGGACAGCCATATTAGGCTCTGGTGATCTGTTTCGATCGTGAACGTGGTCCCGTCGACATAAATGTCGAAGCGCTTCAGGGCAAAAACAATGGCCAAGCACTCTTGTTCACATGTGCTGTAGTTCACCTCAGCGGGTGTCAGCGAGCGGCTAGCAAAAGCTACCGGACCAAGCACTCCCTCGTGCTCTTGGAGCAGGACCGCTCCCAAGCCCAGTTTGCTCGCGTCCGTTTGGATCACGAAAGGCTTGTTCAAGTCGGGCAGCTTTAGTTCAGCTGTGTCCGCGAGCGCTTTGGAGGTGCAGCGGAATGCTGCCTCCTGCTCGGGACCCCAACTCCATCTCACGGTCTTTCTCAGTAGCCGCGTTAGTGGCGCTTGGAGTGATGCGCAGTTTGGGATGAATTGGCGGTAGAAGTTTACCATTCCCAGATAGCGACGGAGCGAGTTTACGTCCGTCGGCGCCGGAAACTCCCGGATAGCCTTTAGCTTCTCGGGGTTTGGCGCGATGCGCCCGCAGTCGAGCGTGAACCCAAGCAAGTTGATGCGGGTTTCGGCTATTTGGGCCTTTTCTGGGTTTAATGTGATACCCGCGGCCTTTAGCCTGTCGAACACATCCTTCAGATCTCGTAGATGATCTTCGAAGGTGTTGGAGTACACGACAATGTCGTCGAGATAGGCCATTGCATGTTTCCATTTGGCTTCTCCCAGTACTCGGTCAATCAAGCGTTGGAACGTCATTGGCGCTCCGCACAGACCAAAGGGCATTCTTGTGAATTCGAAAAGCCCGCGGTGACACACAAAGGCTGTTTTTGCCTCGTCACCCGCCTCCATTTGAACTTGGAGGTAGCCTCGGCTGGCGTCCAGGGTTGTGAAATACCGTGCGCTGCCGAGGTTGGAAAGGATCGAGTCAATGCTCGGGAGCGGATATGCGTCTTTCCGCGTTACGTCATTTAGACGCCGATAGTCTACGCAGAGACGTGAGCTGCCGTCCTTTTTTGGGACCAACACAACGGGAAATCCCCAGGGACTGTTTGACCGCCGGACAACTCCGGTGTCGATCATTTCGTCCAAAGCGACGTCGATGGCTTTTCGTTTAGCCAGACTGACGGGTCGTGCGTTTTGCCTCCGAGGAAGCGCATCGCCCGTGTCGATCCGGTGTCGCACTTCGTTTGTGCACCCGGGACGCTCCGTGAACATGGCGTCATAGCGTCGCAATAATGTCGACAAACGGGCTTTTTCTTGCCCTGACCCGTAGCATGACTCAGTCAGCAGGGGGTGAGTGACCTCCGACGCTACGGCGCTTGTTTGCAACCGCGTCGGGGTACCTGTCGAGGGGTTGATACCCGGTTTTTGTGATTCTGTTGCCTTGTCTTGGCAGGTGCTGCCTGCCCCATTAACCAGTGTTTTTTCTGGCGTTGGGGGTTCGCAGAAGGGTTTCAGAGGTGCGAATGTGCCCTCTCGGTAGCCACCGCTACTCACGTCGATCACGATCCCTGTTTTGGCGAGAAAATCTCTGCCCAGGATGATCGGAACGGAAAGACTGGGGAGATGAACGAAGCGTTGCCGTCTTACTCGATTCTCCCATCTCGCAACCAACCGCACAGTACCGCTTGAATGGGCGGTACCGCACGCGAGTCGAAAGGCCGTGTTGCCCTCCCTCATATGCACTGAGTTTTGCTGGAGGTGGGTCAACACTTCGTCGCCGAAAAGCGAGGCGCTGGCTCCTGTGTCCAGCAGTGCCTTGAACGTCCGACCGACAATCGTCAGGGCTATGAATGGTGCCAGCGTGCCGGTCGGAAAGCCTATTCTGTAGGCTGTAGGCAAAAGAGTCTCTTGCTCCGTGCCATTTTGAGCCGCCGGGTTGGTTATCGGTGGCTTTGCTCGTTTCCCGACTGTTGGGGACCAGGGTTCTGCCGTTCTGGGCATTGTCGAACCAGGTGGTTAGCGCTATTACAGCGAAAGCAACGTTGTTGCGGGACTTTTCTTGAGTCCTGTCGCGCGTTTAGATGCGCGCCGCGCCTTTCGTCCTGTGGGTTTGGACGTGGCTGCGTTTCCTCCCGTGGCGTCGGTAACTCTGTGTTCCGATCTCGCCTCTTGAACTGCGGCACAGTCTCTGCTGCCCGCCGTTCGTAGGAGTACGGGTCGAGCGCACGATCTGATATGTCGTACGTGTTTCGACTTTGCTCGTTTGCGTAGTGGGCGGCTTCGTGTCTCCTGTTTCGGGACGCCGCGTCCCCGTTCCAAGCGCAGCGCGGCTCGAGTGCCGTTGATGCTGGTGGTGGGGGACGATACGCTCGTGCGGCAAGAATGTCTCCCTGAATCCGCCGAGCCTCCGAGGCCAGTTCGTTCAAGTCGCGAAAGCGACTGCCTCGGAGATACGCCGCAAAAGTCGGGTGCGATTGTCGAATGACTCGCTCTACCCGCTCTGCATTGGGCGCTGAGGGTTCTGCTAGCTCAAAGAGCTCTTGCATCGCCCTAACGAACTCCAACAGTGACTCGTCTGGGTGTTGGGTCCGTTGTTCGAGCTCTCGCCTCATCCTGCGTTCGTAGTCTGCAGGGAGGAATTCCTGGCGAAATGCCTTGCGGAACTGCTCGATCGACGACAGCTGGCTTCCGGTTAGACGGAGCCACCGCGCCGCTTGGTCCACCAACGAGATTGGCAAGATGCGTTCAAGTATCTCGTGGTCCGACATTCCCATGGCCTGTTGGTACTTTTTCAGGTTTTCGAGGAAGTCTGTCGCACTCACTCGGTCTCCGTACCCTCGGTATGTCGGGATAGGGATTCTGACCGGTGGCCGTGTCGGCGGCGGGGGCCTAACTGCTGTTTGCAGTGCGCCCGTCAGGCTTTCGATCACCCGCGCTGCGTTTTCTAGCAGGGGGTGATACGCGCCGAGCGTGTTTTCTCTGTGGTGAGAATCGCTCTCCGCATGTGCGGCTGGCGGGTTGTTCCCTCTGTGTGGGCCCGCCGAGTGGATTGGTGCGCCTGTAGCAGCTGTGCTGTGCTGCGGCTCGTAGACGGCGTCAGTGTTATCTCCGTGCGGAGAAGCTGACGGCCAGTCTGAGGTTAAGAGATCGAAGCTGTAAGAGGCTGCATTTGCCTGCTGTTGCGCCATTGTCTCTTGTCTCGTCAGACCCGTGTTGACTTCGAAAGTCGCGGGTGGGCTTGGCTCAGCGACGAAGGCTGGCGCGCTCCGAGAAGGAGTGCCTCGGTTGCATTCCGGGCAGTGTGCGTCATACCCATTAGGGAAAGCTCGGCTGAAAGGACACTTGCTCATTGTGTCCGTGCGTGGCTGATGTGGCCACAAAGCCGTTGAGTGGCATCGGGTTTTGGGCGTTCGCCTCTCCCTCCGTCCACGAAGTTCTTGGCCGGAAATTGGCCTGGTTCGCTGTGATTGCGAGAGTGCTGCTTTGTTTGCAGTCGCCGGACAGGCCGCACGTTGGGGCGCCAGATGTGGGTTTCCCCTTTTATGGGGTACCACTTAGAAACACAGAAGGTTCCTTGGGTCCGGATAAAACGTGTTTATTTGACTTAGATGCCACACGCTTGCCCGAGGGCTAACAATGGTGGAGATGACGGCGCTGTCTCTTTTGACAGGATCACCAGTCGGAGTCCGCGCTGCCGCAATTGACAGTATCACGGAGGGGGAGGATCAGATAAAGAATAGGAAGGCTCCGTCGAGCAGAGCCTCCCCCAGCGAGAGTCCCGCCCGTTGGATTAGGGCCGTGTTATATAGCCTGCGGGAATGGACGCGCCCAGGGTGGGTCGGATGTAGGTGGCTCCCCGGAGGGGCGGACGCGTCCAAGTCATGATCCCGAAGGGTGTGCCTCCGGCAAATCACCCGAGAAGGACGAGGGAAAGCCGCCCACCAGGGAATACGGCTTCGCCCTCGCATCCGGGACGCGCCCCCACTTGGCGACGTCCCACGGCCTGCCTGAGCTAGGCCTAGATAGGGATGCGGGGAACACGTGGTTCCCACAAACTAAAGCAATTACACTTTCACAGTACCGAAAAAGGTACGTACTATCCGGTACAACCGAAATGACAAAAGTTATTCATGTTATTTTCAGGTGAAGAGACAACATTCACGCGCGTTGTCCCATAGGGATACACAGGGAGGCTGGAAATGTAGGCTGCATGCTGTCTGCTTCAATTTGCAACCGGAAGTCCCGTAGACACTAGCGCCAGCTGAGCCTCTAGCGTTTATTGTAATAACTCTATGATTTGTGAGATGGAGTAAAAAGGCCGAGATAGAACCGTTCTATTTCACGCTTTAAATGTTGTTTGCAATATTGTGACGTCGCGGTCTCATGATTGGTCGATGCTGTGTCGTACCTTTAGTTTACGCTCTAACCGCGGGGGGAGGTTTCGGCGCTGGCGGCGGCCTTTGCTCCGCCCATTGTCCAAACTCTCCTAATATACGGGTCTGCGTGCCCGCGGGTCGACGAGTCATCTGCCGGCGCCGCTTAAAATCATAGTGAGAGAGAGAAAGAGATAGAGTGAAAAGCGAACTTTATCGGCACGTCGCGAGGAGCGCGCTGTCCTCGCCTGAAGAGTTTTATCTTACACCGTGCTTCAGGTCGATAGACTGTGGAGTAGTAAAGCTCTACGCTGTGCAGATGCATGACGCACTTGAACTCCACTTATTCAAAAGCTGAGCCGTAATCAGACGGGCGATGATCCGGAGTTCCATAGATGTAAAAAATACGATGCAAGGGGTGAATGACGTCACGTGCAGATGTCAACGACATTGTTGCTGGTGCAAGAAAGCGGGCTGCGAAGTCTATCATATTCAGGATATTCCTGGCATAATTACTGGGCGGCATGGTCACATGATTCATGGAAATGCTCGAGAAAGGGATGCCCGACGTGGGCATCCTACCGAGGAGACCAACGTTACGAGATGTCAAACGATTTTACTGTTGGCAGGTCTGGCAGGATGACGCATAGCTCTGGACTGCCTGTTTCATGTCTGGCCATCAATAGCGGTCTTGTACTTTTTGTACTGTCCGTTGAGTGCCGAAATATCCTGTATAGTCATCTAGTACCTAGAGAACTGCTGGACGTAAGACTGAAGGAGTGTCAACACCACACGTTCCTGAAAGAGATCGACGGTACAAGATGTTGTCCACCAGGGTGAACTCAGTTGTTCCATCTTTATTAAATAAGCTTTGGAGAATTGCGAAGCATTCAGTGTATATTTGTCGCCTTGTACGAGACTACAGTGTCGTACACTCTTGTCTCGTACAATCACACTGATAAACCACGCATAATCATCACCACACTTAAACTCACATAACATATAAACCTTCTTCGCCTTTCACGCAGGTTCGCATTTTGGGAACCAATATAATTATTCCAGTTGTTGCCAGGACGAACTATCGACGTAAACTTTAGTTTCGCAACGCGATTACGCCCAGATTAAAAATGCCCTAACGCTAACAATGGCTTACAAATCGACTTCAATCCGGTTTATCGCGACGCCCGACGCACGGAATTATAATCCAACACGTTGTCGACCGCCTTTTCATACGAGATTGCCGACTCGCGAGTCCTGAAACCCTTGCCGTCAGAATAAAGTTTTGCGCAAGCGCTTTTTCTTATTTTTTTTTTTTTTACGAGATTCCATTTTAGGCGTCTTTGGGTACACTCCGCGCACTCATCGGAGCAAAGCCCAGGGGGTCCATAAATTCGAGGCACTTACGCTAAAACGCCCTAAACCTTATCTCAATATTGCGATGTAATGCGAGATGGCCGCAACCCCTACTGAAATGCTGTATTTATGGTAGACTTTTTTTATCGTTTGCAAATCTTTCATGAACATATCAAACTCACCCGTCAATAAACATGTCGCATCACGCATTACGATCGAGTTTGTCTTTTGCTTCTGCATTTTTCCAAGTATATATGGGAAACCAATTTATCCGGTTTCCCCTCTTTCATTCGATATTTTCTATTGACGTCAGAGTGACGGGTCCGCCCACGCTGCGCCATATAAATAGACCGGAAGGATGGATGAACGATTGTGGACTAACCTTTTTAATCGGGCGGTGGCTTGCGCAAACCTAGCCAAAAACTTTATTTCAACAATTAACTATTCATCGATTTATAATTTTTACTAATCACCGATTAACCCTCGAACCAATATTTGATGAGCTAATTTAACTAATCTCCGATTAACCCTTTTCAAAGCTGCGGTCCATCTATTAGCTGCTGCATCAATTATCCGAGCACGCCTTTGTTTGTGTACGTATTCTGATCATGTACTGGACACGAGGTCTGCGTAAGCGTTCGGCGAGGACGCGGATCCAATCGCACGCTTCGTGCCCAACCAATGGCGACCGCCAGTGTTGCTCGATGAACTTTTTAGAAGGGTCTAGAGGGAACTAGTGATATCACTCCGAGTGTGCGCTTTAGACTACTGAGTGACTCCGTGACATCACTCTGGGTTTCTGACGGGGCATAAAGTGGCTGCATGATTTGTGATATCACATTTTGATGTGATATCGCGTTACTCCGTTGTACAATGTTCACCTTTTTTATATATATAATTGCATGCCTCTGTGGTATAAGCACACCTGTGAGAGGGCATTAAGTGGCTCCGCGATGTTAGTTTGCTATACGAATAGCTATGTTATATAAGGGGAAAAGGGGGGGGGGGGGGGACTTTAGGTCTTCACTTGCTCTGTGATATAAGATGGCGGTAAAATTTTGTATTCTCTTAAAATTCGTCATATACGCAGGATTTAATATGTGAAGCTTTTCATCAGCATGATACTGTAGAGAGTGACTCGAA
This sequence comes from Ixodes persulcatus, assembly GCA_013358835.2. NCBI lineage: Eukaryota > Metazoa > Arthropoda > Arachnida > Ixodida > Ixodidae > Ixodes > Ixodes persulcatus. Next base: position 16,176 of record JABSTQ010006683.1, read on the forward strand.
TCTAAGTTATAATGCTGACCCATTCTGCAGACACGTATCCATTATTGCCATTTGAAGGAGAGTAAAGCGTTCGTCGCCTGCAGACCATTATCACGAATCTACGATGCAGTTACATCCACACCTTATCCCAGCTCCGTGCAGGTTATGATGAGTCAACACCATTTCGTTCACGTCTGCCGGCGCTTTCAACACACATCTGTTTTGTTCTACGTTTGCACGACCAATTTCAAATAATACGCAAGACTAAACACAAGTCTTTTTTCCGAATTAAATAATGAAGGCGAGAATTCGCGCTTCTGTAACTGACATAAACTAAAAAAAAATACAAAAAAAAAAGCTTTCCACAAAATGAACCGCAAAACATAGGGAAAAAAAATGTAATGTGAAGTAATGACCGAGTGAAACAACCCGCACCGTTAAAACGCCCTCGAGAGGAATAACGCGAAATCATCGTCAGCGTGACGCCATTATATTCCCGTTCCGCGTTTGAAGAGATGAAGTTGGTGAACAAGTTTTTACAGCCGTTCCCAAAGCCCCTCCGCTCCCTCCCCTCTCACAACCCTTTATTCCTCGTTCGTCTCCCTTTCTCTTTTTACAACTCTCGTAGTCTTGGTCGTGAAACGCTGACGGGGATAGGCCTGGGCACGTGATCCTCATTGCCGTCACTTGCTGACGTTTTATTACTTTATGTCTATTTTAACCACCGTGCAGAAATTATCCAGTAAAACAGACACACAACTACAGAGCGAGCAGCGGCGTTGAGGCTTTTACGACCCCGTCCTACTGGGTGAACGAGCACCAAACACGGAACGCAGACATGTCAAAGGGACCGTGAAACGATATTGACGTCGAGTTTTACGAGCCGCGCGTAGTACATGTGACACAAGAAAGCCAGCGCATGAGGGTGCAAGGAGCTAGAAACGTGATTTTCACTTAAAAATATAAGCTCTTACTTCCGCAACTCTGTCCGTCCCTGTGTACATGCACTCGCACACACTCCATAGCAGCTAGACATGTCAGCACAACCGGTCATCAACCAGTCATGTTGAAACGTGAAGTTTCGTCCCGTGACCACGTCGCGTGACGTCAGGCTACGTGGCGTCACGGTGTTACGCGACACTTTGCCACGTGACGTCACGGTGTTACGCGACACTTTGCCACATGACGTCACGTGAAAATACGATTCGACGCCATGACGTCACGTGACGTTACGAGTTGGTGCCTTGACGTCACGTGACCTCGTCGCTTGACGTCAGGTCACGTGGCACCACGACATCACGTCGTTACTTCACCTGGCACTATGACTTGGCACTGCGGCGTCAGGTCACGTGACCTCGGGACGTTAGGCGTCCAGTCTAAACGATTTCTCCTTCAGTACTGCATTCCACGCGGTATAGGGCTTCTGCAACAATGATCTCCGCCAATTTTTATTTGTTTGTGTTTTCGTTGCGAATGCACAGATTCACTAATTGCGACTCACTAATTGGACTCCAATGTGCACCACCGGTCTGTTTGCGCTCGCTAACAATCAATCCGTCAGCGAATATTCTGGTTCGCGTTCGAGGCCAATTAGTTGGCTGGCGGAACATTGTCTAGCTCTGTACTTTGTCTCATAAGTTGTCGAAAGTTCGAGCAAAACCAACCTTGTGAAAGGCGCGGTTCTGCAGAATGCTTGGCTGACACTGGCACTCGCGCAGGGGGAGCATTTTCAAGAAACTCGGACTTGCTTTCGCATACTTCGGATAACACTGAAGACGACCCGTGAGATGCAGCACAACTACAGCCACTAAATAAGCTACGCTTCAGAGTAACGACACTTCGTCTTGGGGCTTAAAATCATGGTTGCCAGTCATCCAAAGCGTCATCTGAAATCACAAAAAAAAACGCTTTTCTGTTATTTACAAATGTTTAAACAGATCGCGACGGAGTAAAGCAATATTACATGAGCTTCCTAACACCGAAACAAATGCTCAGGAAGTCGCACTTTTGAATCATGACGATCGGCAGCTGCGCCTGCTCTGCACTAAGAACCAAGATGGCGGTGCCTACGACAATGCCGACGAACAGAGTGCCGCTACTCTAAGCGTAGCTCATTTAGTGGCCCTAAACACAACCATGTCCGAAGCGAAGCAAGCGCTCCGAGCATTGGCAATCTATAGTCAGTGGCAGGTCAAGAACGAAGTGGAAGCTCCTCCCACCTCTTTCCACTTTAGTAGAGCGAACGCTGGAGAGCAGGCGACCTCCTCTCCACCGTTCGTTCTGCTAAAGTGGAAAGGGGTGGGAGGAGCTTTCACTTCGGTCTTGACCTGTCACCGACTATAGACAGCTGGCTGTGACTAACGATGGCGGCACGAGCCGCCTTACAGCTGGCTTGGACAACAAGTAGGGGAGCGGTGTTTTCGGTAAGCGTTAAGGCTCGTTTGTACTTTAACTTTGAGTGTAGCGCACCATGCGCGGTTTTTATTGGCCTAGGATCACAAGCTTGATATCTGCGACAAATCAACATCCATGTGCGCTGCAATAGCGTAGCGCGCCACGTTGGATTATAACTGAGACTTTAGTACGTGATAAAATGAAGCCGTGACTTATATATTACGAACATTCACGATGTTTGTAATATATTAGACGTGGCTTCATTTCAAGCGTCCACAATCATGAGCGATGTTCGTAGCATGTGGGAAGGCTGAGAATCCAGAAAATCCAGGAAAAAAACGTCTCATGGTTTCTCGCTAGCTACTCTTTGAACTAAGTTTAGAAGATGAATACGTTGGTGGAATTATACGCCTATTATTTTGGTAACGTATAATTACCTTATGAACGCTTGCGAGCATTACCAACTGAGCTCCGAAAAACATATCTGTTAACATCCGAAACATTATAATACTGATTGTATCAGACGAGACAAGACATGACCACTGAGTGTGGCTCCAGCAGCAGGACTGACTTTTATTGGTCCACGTCACTATATATATAGCCGGTGCCCATGCTGTCCAGACTTACATACGGTACATCTTCATTTCTTTAAAAAAACAATATAAACACTGAGAAGTAATATATAAAAATGAATGAAGTAAAATATGAACAAAGAAAAACTTCACGGCACACTCCCACTAAAAAAAACACTAAAAAAAACACACACAAAAAAAAAACGAATCAGACTATTTGATGAAAGTTTTCGTCATATGTTAGTGCAGCCCGAGGCCTGCGCTGCCTGGTTGATTTTCGAGGCTGGGTCCCTTGTTGGAGGGAGGCATCCCCAGCTGTTGTGCTCGCAGCTCTAGTTGCGTCGAGGTGGTTTTCAGGCGTACTTGGAGCTGTGGCTACGGCGGGCTGGCACACTGATGGTGGCTCTTTATTGTCGTTCGCGTACAGAGATTCCTCCGATTCACTGCCCGTACCGTCGGCCTCCTCCAGATGGAACTGTTCTTGTGTCTTTTGTAGGTGCTGCCTATTCCTGCGAAATGAACGATGGTCCTCTGTTAACACCTCGAAAGACCGCGGTGCCACCTTGCGAATTACTTTCGCTTTTGGTTCCCATGACCCAGCATTCCTGATTCTTACAATATCGCCAGGGTGAAGTTCGTCGAGATTAGTTCCTTTGTGCTGCTGCTGGTGTTTCTTTACGCTGTTTTTTTCTCTGCCTGTAAAGTTGGGCAACCTACACCTTAAAATGCTTTTCATGAGCAACTCGCTCGGCGAAAGGCCCCCTTCAAGTGGAGTCGATCTATAATTTAGGAGTTCCAACCATTTGTCTTCACCAACCGCATTGGTTTTCTTAAAAATTCGTTTTACAATCTGAACTCCTTTTTCCGCTAGGCCGTTTGAGCGTGGGAACCTGGGACTGGACGTCAGATGTCCGAAGTCATACGACATAGCAAACGCTTTGAATTCGTGAGACGAAAACTGTGGGCCATTGTCCGAAGTAACAACCATCGGTACACCGTGCCTTGCGAAGATGGCTTTAAGTTTCTCGATCACTGTCGTGGTTGTCAGGTCGTCTAGCTTTTCAACTTCCGGGTAATTAGAGAATGCATCAAAGACAACTAAATACGATTTCCCGGCAAACTCAAATATATCCGTTCCTACCCGACTCCATGAAAGTTTCGGTGTTTCACGCATTAAAAAAGGTTCAGATGGCAGTGCGTAGGCATAGCGCTTGCAGACGGAGCAGCTGTTTATCATCGATGTTATTTCTTCGTTTAAACCGGGCCAAAAAATGAGCCTGCGTGCTTTAGCCTTACATTTGTTCATTCCTTGATGTCCATCATGCAGACGCGATAACATTTCTTTACGCATACTTTGAGGCACTAAAACCCTACTTCCTTTGAATAGAATTCCTTCTATTACCGTTAAGTCCGACTCAAAAGACTTGAAGACCCCTTCGACAGGTGTGCTAGAGGTAATTGCGTTGATTACCTGTTGTAGTACTAGATCTTTTGCAGTTTCTGCTGTCAACCGTATCAGGGTAGCTGCAGACACCAAGTCCCACAGGACACCGGTTGCGTGAATCTCAACGTCGGCAGTTGACTCTTGGGGGCCGTCATTGACTGGTGCTCTTGAGAGCATGTCAGCCACTAGCAGGTTCTTTCCGGGAACGAACTGCATCGTGAAATCGTACTTGAGCAAACGAATAAAGAATCTCTGAAGACGCGGGGGCATGTCACCTATGGATTTCTTGCAAATGGAGATAAGTGGCTGATGATCAGTTTCAATTGTTATGTGCATTCCGTAGACAAACTGGTGAAATTTTTCACAGCCCATTACTATCCATAGTGCCTCCTTCTCTATTTGAGAATAGCGCGATTCAACATCTGTTAATACCCTTGACACATAGGCCACGGGTCGCCAATTATTCTGATTGTGCTGCAAGAGTACTGCTCCCAGTCCTGTAGGCGATGCGTCTGACGAGATTTTTGTAGGTTTCTGCGGGTCAAAGATTGCCAAGAGTGGTGGTTTTGCAAGCAGCGTCTTCAAATCATCGAACTCTTTTTGATGGGCTGGTAGCCATTCGAAAATTACATCTTTCCTTAATAGGCTTCTGAGACACATTGTCTTGTGCGCTAGGTGAGGAAGGTATTTGCCGAAGCAGTTGATTACTCCCAGCAAACGTTGTAATGCTTTTTTGTTCTCTGGCACAGTCATCGATGACAGACCGCGGATCAAACTGGGATTGAGCTTGATACCATCGCTGCTAATAATGTCTCCTAGAAATGTAATTTCTCGCAAGGCAAATTTGCACTTCTCCGCGTTGAATGTTAAACCCGCACTTGCGGCTTTCTGCAAGGTTATTCGCAAACGCTCATCGTGCTCCCGTCTAGTACGTCCCCAAATGGGAATATCGTCTATGTAGATTCGTACCCCCGGTACTCCTTCAAAAATTTCATTTAGAGTCTTCTGAAAAACCTCTGGCGCAGAAGAAATGCCAAAGGGAAGTCTAAGAAATTTGTATCTTCCAAAGGGCGTTCCAAACGTACATATTTTTGATGTATCCTCATCCAACGGAATCTGGTGAAAACCAGTTTTTGCATCCAGTGTTGTAAAAAATTGAGCTCCTGACAACTCGGCTTCAATATCCTCCCGCCGAGGCAACTGGTAATGCTATCTTTTCAATTGTGAAGTAATGCGTCTAGGGTCTAGGCACACCCTTAGAGTCCCGTCTTTCTTTTTACAATTACCAACGGACTTACCCAGTCTGTGGGTGCGTCGACTTTCTCGATGATGCCATGCTTTACCATTCGTTGCAGCTCGTTTTTCAGAGGTTCGCGTAGAGCTAGAGGCACGCGCCGGGCCGGCTGAACACTTGGCTGGGCGTGTTCTTGTAGAACCATGTGGTAACGACGTCTGACGCAACCCGTTCCCGAAACGACGCTTGCAAACTCCTGAGGCACACTTCTCTCAATGCCTACAGATCCAACGCGCGTGACAAGACCGAACATCTCCGATGCCTGTAGCCCTAGGATTGCTTGGCGTCCATTCTTTACAACAAAGAAAATTTCTGATCTTTCCATGCCATGCAGTCTCAGTCGCAACGTCGCAATGCCCAAGTGCTTTATCACACCTCCATCGTAGTTTCTGAGTGTTGCGCCACTGGGGCGAAGGCTAGATGTTTGGCCCACCTTTCGGAAGAACGAGAACGGGATCAGGTTTGCTTGCGAGCCGGTGTCCACCTTGAGCTCGACTGTGTTGCGAGGTCCCGTGCCTTGAACCACGGATGCGGTGATTATCCAGTCTTGGCGGGTGTCTGCTGAACAGACGCTTATATCTAGGATGTCGAAGTCGTCGGAGGAGTCGCTGCCAAGGTTCAGCGGGGCGACGTTTTGCTGTTCTTCGTTTCGAAGAGCTCGCAAGGCGGCTGCAGACTGCTTCCTGCCCTGGTGAGTGGAATTTGTATCTTGTTCTTTACTTCGTTCTTGTTGCTGGTGAACGCAACAATTGCGCTGATCCTGAGAAGTGGCTTTCAAAGGGCAGCGGACGGCAAAGTGGTTCTTTCTTCCACACCTCAGGCATACCTTGCCATATGCAGGACACGATCGGGTCGCGTGCTTCAGATTGCAGCGCGTGCATTTTGACGATGATGTCGACTCGCGCAACTTCGTTTTTTCCATTGCGTCCACGTTTGCGCTTTTTTGATTGCCTTCCCAGGTCCTGTTTTGATGCTGAGCCCCTTCTGCTGCCTTGCAGATCTGACCTGCCTTCTCTAGCGTCAAGTCGACTTCCCGTAGCAGTCTTGCACGAAGTTTCTTGTCAAGGATTCCATAGACAATCTGGTCTCGGATCATTGAGTCCATGACCGCTCCGAAATTGCAGGATTGAGCCTTAGTTTTCACGTCGCGCAGAAATTGCTCAAACGGCTCACCTTCGGTTTGTTGTCGCCTCCGGAAGACATACCTTTCGAACGTCTCGTTCTTTCTTGGGATGCAGTATTGTTCAAATTTCTGCACCAGTGTGTCGTATGCTTCCCTTTCTTCGTCTTCAGCAAATTCAAAGGTGTTGTAGATCTCCAGCGCTTCCTCTCCCGCGACGTGCAGAAACAGAGCTGCCTTTTCGTCATCGGGCTTCAGTGCGTATCCCGTGGCCTTCAAGTAGATGTCCAGCCTTTGCTTGAATCTGCGCCAATTCTCTTCGAGATTCCCAGTGAGACGCAGCTCCGCTGGCGGCTTGAGGCTGTTCATCTTCCACGCTGAGCAAGAGCCGGTTTCGCTGGAGTCTGGTCTGCGCGAACCCTCGGCGTTCGATGTCGGCTGCGCCATGTATCAGACGAGACGACAAGACATGACCACTCAGTGTGGCTCCAGCAGCAGGACTGACTTTTGTTGGTCCACGTCACTATATATATAGCCGGTGCCCATGGTGTCCAGACTTACATACGGTACACTGATCGGGTCGCCAAAAAGCGTAACTACGTAGTTCTATTGGTGAGCAGCGTTGGACATTTGTCCGACCAGAAAACCTATGCACTTACGCAAAACAAAAATTATCGTATTGAGCACCTTAAAAAGCGTGTTTTTGACGTGCCGACTCTGGAAGGCTTATTTTGATTTTAGATCGTGTTACCGTGAACGCTCCCCATAGACGTCGTACAGTTTAGAAAAACACTGGATGAGGGCGGTCACTGGGCATGTGGTGTAGATTTGTCAATCCAAAAATCGATGAACGCGCGTTCCCAGTTTCCCCTGCGTGAGCATAAAGGGGCCATAAAATTAATTTTGAACTGGAATAAATGATTTTGAATTGGGATTTTTCTATACTTTGTCTCATCCTAAACTGGACTAAAAGCCAAAGCCACGGGCCGTGAGGTCCAATCACGTTCCACGCTATACTATGACACGCTTAACATTTTGGATTCGAATAATGCTCGAATCCAAAAGCACCACATCATTTCTGTGGCTTCGACGCCGCAAAGAGCCTATATGTCGTGGCTTTCTTTGCGATGTAAAATTGTTGAGTCACTCAGTGCTCTTCGATTCGAACCACTGTCCACCCGTTCCCTCCTCAGTGACCCGAGACGCGGGCACCGATACGTGCATCGAAGCGAAATACCGCACAATTTCTAAGTGGCTCGTGATTGGATCTGGGGGTCCGTAGCTTTTTGCCTTTAGTCCATCGTAGGGTGAGACGAAGTATAATCGTTTGTTGTTTAGTGGTCCAAAAGAAAGAAGGTAGAAAGTAAAAAGCCTCCTTTACGGTGCGAAAACTTGAAAATATAGCGGACTATTTCGTACCTCCTTTCCTTCGAAAGCTCTTTGCCTTTGTACATCCACGGTACCCAAAGCCCGTCAGCCGACCCCACCTCATGCATTGGAGAGGAGCACCGCGTCACTTGGACGCGTGCATTCGTCAACAATCAATCCGTCGACGAATATTTGGATTTGCGGATTCGCGCTTGTGGTCAATGAGTGTCGTGGCGGCTCTTATCGTCGCTTGCGAATGACACGTTCCATGGTGTGCTTAAAAAGCACGGTGGGAGCCTTGGAGTCATCGCATCGGTGTCCAAGCACGTCACAACCAAGTGATGTTTCATTTCGCTTTTGAGTAGAGAATTAAAGCTAAGAAGGAAGAAGTTGAAAAATCATTTCATGGCCCCTATAATGGACCTTTTGGCGAATATGTGCTGCCACCTATGAGGCGATGGGCGAACCTTAGGCGCACTGGGTTGGAGAGTATTTGTAGAGAAAACAACTTGCACGTTAGGCTTCTTGTGTGCTACCGGTTCGTTTTCTTTTTGGGTACACTCGCTGCTTTTCGAAGCATTTTGAGTCGCGATGTCTCGGGATCAGAACATCCCGTTCGCGTTTGACGCGGACCACTGGGTACGTCATCCCCCGGACCGTACGAACCTCACCCAGGACCGCGTATGGAGCTACCTCAAAAATGACAGTTCGTTGAGGCAAGCGCATCGGGGATGCGCTTGCCTTCACCGGCATGATTGCGGTGCACGTCGTAATCTAGAACGGGCGTCGTCAGTACGATGACTCGTGTTCACCTTGTTCGCAACATCGAAACTTGAGTCTCGACTCTCGATGGTCTCCAAGGCGCCCAAAGGCGAGAAATGCAAGATGGCGGATTGTTTGGAACTAGATACTCTCGAACCCAGGCGCATCAAATACTCCGCGCATGCGCACTGCGTATTTCTACAAAAGGTCCATTGTAGCATTAAGCATGCCAGGACTGATATACTAACCCTTGTCAACGTCACTCAAAAGCTTCGTTTCAGTTGCGGAGTTCGCGCTCTGCGGCTGAGAAAAAAAAGTTCGGGTCGATCCCTACAGTCAACACTAGCGCTCAATGTGGCTGCCTTTAACGGCGACACTGGCTCCAGCCGGCTCCATCAGGTCCGATTCGAAACCTTGGCATGTCCAGGTTCTGTACGTTGGTATTGACAGCCCCATGCAGAGATATCTCGCTTGAGCGCGATATCTCGCATGTTCTTCTTGGCATCGATCAAAAATACACAGCTCGTGAAGTATGATTGAGTAGAACATTCTTCGCGAATTTGAAAAACACAAAAGAATAAACATGTAGGGATGAAGACAGAGAGTACAGTTCTTTCAACTATCAACCGACCTTTAACGATACCGCCCTCAATGCGACACCCCTTCCCTTCCCTAACCCCAAATTCTCTCGGAGAAAGAGAAAAACTCTCGAAGAAACAGAAGGTCAAGGTGGCAGCTGCCACAGTTCTAGAGCATGCATCAGGATGAAACGCGAAGCTGACAGAACCAGAGGCGCCCACGGCGCTCTCAGTGCCCTGCCAGCCACCCGTGGCGCTCGCGACGCCTACTGGGTGGCGACAAATTTTTCGGCTTGGGCGCAAAGCAGCAAAGTGGTAAGCTAGGCGAGTTGGTAAACATAGAACATAATGAAAAATCGCACACAAGGACAAAAGAGGAAAGAACACAGAACGCAGACAGGAGCGTACTCACGACTCTTCACCTAATATACCAAAGTTGTGAGTACGCGCCTGTCTGTGTTCTGTATTCCTTCCTTTTTTTGTCCTTGTATCTTTGTGCGCGATTTTTCATCATGCTCAGGCGCAAAGAATTGGTGAGATAGGAAGCTCTGCAACTGATACATAAGGTGCTACTGGTGACGCTAGACCCTTCTCTTATATCCCCTAAGTGTCTGCATTTGTCTCACAAGCAGCAACAAATGCGCCAATGAATGACGACCGTGCCTCTAGCGGCCATTGGAAACAAAGGGCGGCGTCGCTAAAATGAGCTATCGCGACGCCATGTTGTTCTTTCCTCCCTCGTTCCTGGCACGTGCCTTTCACATTCGCACAACAAGGGCGGTCAACACTAGTAAAAAACGCGAATCGTGAATCTCATCAAGCGGCTTCACCTCCGTCCTCTTGGCAGTGTCCCGGCTGGAGCAGAGCCGTTTATTGAGAGAGTTTGGCCATACATTGGTTTGAATAGGCGAGCATCTCGGGCCAACCACAGGCCGCGAAACAGCCCCTAGCGGTGGTCGCGTGCTCTAAATTTGTGCCACGACTATACTTCGTTTCACCTTATGTGCGAGCGAAGGCAAAACTGGAAGCGCGAGCACGGAAGCTCCGTGCGTTCAGGCTTTGCTCGAGCGCGCGAGCTGGGGAGAAATGCAAAAAGTGCTGGTCTCGCGCTTCTAGCTTTGGCTTCGCTCGCAGGTAAAGTGAAACGAAGTATAATTTGAGCCATGCCGAGCGGAACTCCGCGTCTCAAGACGCTCGCGCACCCCACCCTTTGCACTGCTTTCTTTCAGCCAGTCTCAGGACGCTGTTCTAGCAGTGCAGACAAAGGCATGGGCACGAGCGCGTGGCTTTGGAAAGTGCCTCCTATGCACGAGGTCTCGTACCAACAATAGCGTTTCGCTGAGCTAGGCTCACGCGCCTGTGCCTTTGTCTTCACTGTCGACATTTGTGAGATGGAGTAGAGGTCTCCTGATTGGTCGACGCAGTGTCACAAATTTAGTTTACGCTCTAAGCGTGGAGGGAATATTCGGCGCTGGCGGCGGCCTTTGCTCCGCCTATTGTCCAAACTCTCCTAATATACGGCTCTGGGCTGGAGCCCTAGATCCTGGCAGACTCTGGCAAACTCACACAAGCAACAGAGACAGGTAGGCGGTCAGATGCCCCCGCACACGTGCTCGGTGCGCTCCAATAAATGATAAAAGATATCTTTACTTGCGGAATTCTACGGGAACCTAAAAGACTATACGGCTAGTAAACTTCTGTGAACATATACACCGTTCAAAAAATGCGGTTCGAAAAGCTGCCATGTTAGGCGCTTGCATGTTTGTCGCGCATAGGGTGCCTGGATAACGCGTCCTTCTATCTAAGGTGGAGACAACCCCGCCGGCGCCGCCATATTGGGTCGTACGCGTGCAACTGCGCTATTGCGGGTGGGCTACTTCTCGCTCAGGATACGCTTACGTCGTGCAACTTCCATTACGCGTAGTACCTTTGTACTCGGACGCGCATGTCAAAGAGCCTTTTTACCAAGATAAATAAGGAACAAATGACCAGATACGACAGAAAAATTACGACAAGTGAACGCGCGGGCTTTCGTCTCTCGCGTCTTATTTTATCGCTACTCGTTGTTTTCAACTAAAGTGAATACAGCACTTTAAAGGGGCCCACCAACAATTTTTTGACTGGTTTGAAGTTCGCGCTGAAACGGAGCTCCATGAAAGCAGGAACACCGAGGAAAAAAAAATATTACAGAAATTCGCAATATTTTGTGAGTTATTAGCTAATTAAATATTGCAGAAAACAACTTTAAATAAGCAAAACATTGCGCTTCATGACGTAAAATGAAACAGTTTAGCGATTGGAGCAAAGCGGTTGGCCAATTGGACGCGAGTTTGGTTGATAGCCCGTCGGCCCGGTCGGCCATTAGGCCTCGCTGCAACCATCGTAGCTTTGGAATCGGGTTGCCATCATCGATGAATTTACCGGGCTTATCGGATTTTGAGCGCCGAATTCTTAAAAAGGAGTGCGGAGCTGGGCGTCGCGCCGTACGAGGACACACCACGCAAGCGCCGCGACGCGTCTCTGCCTCAGTCCGCTTCGACAGCCGCGGAAGCCTCGTCTCCCGCAACTCCGCCACCGGAGCCACCTCGGCGAGTAGGAGGTACTCCGCCGCTGGGAGGCGCGCATGAGCAACGAGGCGTTATTTTCGCTCTTTTTTAACTTTAATTTGCAACTTTATTAGCTCTATAAAAACGACTTTTTAGAGAAATAATGACGGTTAACGTGTGATATACTTTATTCCGCTTCAAAATTTCTGGGACGGCTCTCGCCAATCACGAAACCCAGTGAATGTGACGTATAGTGAAAAAGAGCGCCGTTATGCGCGCGCATTCGGCACCTCGCGGCGCCACCGTCGGAGGAGGTGTTTCCGAGTTGTCAAGTTAAAATATGATGCGCTAATATTTTTAAACTCTTTCGTTGTCCACTGGGTCTCCGGGACCACTAGCGTGGAGAAACCGCAAAAAAAAGTAGAAGCTCAAATACTGTTGGAGGGCCCCTTTAAAGGGACACTGACACCCCCCAAATTTTTTTTTTCTTTTTCGTCAGGCGATTCATTATGGTGTCGGAAGACTACCCAATTAATATTTTGCTACAGAGCCACGTATTTTTTTAATAAGGCCAAAAAACGCAACTGCGCGAAACCGAAACCGAAACGGAGAAGTGGAGAGGATAGCGGGAGTGGCGGAAGTCACGTGGCTACACCCGACCGTGCGTTTTTTTTTTTTTTTTTTTTCTCCTCTTTCCGCACGTACCAGACGAAATTCGTCCGTTCGCCGTGGTATTCCTTTGCAGTTATGTTTGTTCCGCTCGCTGTTTTGTACTTCAAGATGAGTTGTTTTGTACATTTAAGTGTTGGCAATTAGTAGTGAGTGCCCGAGTGCCGTGGTGAATTCCCGTGATCAGCTCCGAAAAGAATACTCCCAACTCCAAGGTGCTGCGTGAAGAGTTGCCTCACATGTCCTGCATCTGAAAGTGGCCAGAGTGCACAAGTTTCCGAAAGATCAACGCGTCGGAATCAATGGCTGGCTGCAATTCCTGTAGAACCATTACGCGAAGCTCGGAAAGCGGACGCTACCCGATTCATATGCTCCTTGCATTTTGTGGAAAGTGATATACACTGAGTTCGCAGGTGTCAAAAATGGAATCCATACCATTTAGTTCAGCGACGTATCGTCCACAACAATTTTTTTTTTCCTGTGATAATTATAAAAAAAGAAAGGTAAACATCGCAGAATGCTTCACAAAAAAATAAAATAAAAAATGAAAGCCACACCAGGAATCGAACCCGTGCCGTGCCCCCTGCGTGTGAACCGGACGTCTTTCCACTGAGCTATTCAAGGAACACTCTCATAAGTAATTATGTAGCTGGTAGACTGTATGTCGGAAGTTTGCTGCCGATTTCCCTTCAATACATACACTCCCGGCTTGAAGTCGGGCAGCACCACGCATAGGGCACATTCGCATCTCGTAAAGTAACCGTACGCGTGCGTATTCAACTCGAAGTACGCACTTCGTGCTTGACGTTTGAGCGAGCAATGTCTTCAGCCAGGAGAAGGGACGACGGCTCGGCGACGTCTTCGTGCAATCGGCTTGCTGGTCGGGCATGTCGTACGGGATGAGTATCAGTTCTTTTGATTGGTCCGAAATTTCTCTTTCGAAGAAAGACAGAATTCGCCAGTACCGTGAACGACAGTTCTGAAGTAGAGGTCCAACGCCCGTCGTCCGCTGCCATCCGCTAGTGCTAGTCCCACGATACGCGAAACGACGCCATGTTGAGTGAACGCACAGAAAGCTTCCGGTTGTTTGTGCTACTTTTTTTTTCAATCAAAGTATTTGCAGCTTTTTTGAAGCCACAAAAAATGGGTTTCATATTTTTTTCTATTTTTAATATTGACTGTGTGCCTTCAATGACCCACGACTTCGATTAAATTTAGTGGTCGCATCGATACCTTAGAAAACGGCCCGTGACCACGGAAAAGAGAGTGAGCGAGACTCGAACCGGCCAGTTCTTGATCGGCGGTTTTCGGGCGGAAAGAAACCGAATTTCGAGCCGCAAATTTTGTTCTGGGTAGTTGGGCTCTCATATGTCACGTACAACTAAAAACCTCGGCGAGCATAAATACCCTGTCAGTGTCCCTTTAAGTGGCAACCACAATCATAATCTTGGAGATATGAAATAGCATAAAATGGCAGAATATTATAAATTTAAGAGGTTTTGCCATAGCGCGTTACAGTAAAGCAGCTGTTCTAACATTCGATTTGACCTGTTGCGGAGCTACGTTTGTGCATTATGCACTTGTTGAGTAATTTATTGTATTAAATGAAGTTTGCAAACACGTGCCATGTAACAGGAAAAAAATTACACACAGAAAAAAAATAAAACAGTCGCGAGTCGAGGCTAGAGATCGATGGGCGAAAATGGCACGCAATCACTGATCTACGCGATTCTGGTCTACGCGTACGCGGGAACATTCCGCGTTTATCACGTTTCATGGTATTTACATACTGAAATAAGCACAGAAAGTTCTCAAAGTGGTGCACAAGCGAGAAACTTTTAGGCTGGAAAGCTACCCCCATAAACTTAATTTGATTGCACGAGGACAATGGCTATTTGCTAACGACAGAAAAGAGGTTGCGATATAGGTATCGCGATTAAAACACACACTGGGGTGTTCTAGGGAACCATTTTTACAATTCTGATTAATTTCTCGATCCGATAGTTGAGCTAAAACGAAGACTGACTTCGCAGCGTAGCAACTGCGATCATGAAACGATCGATCAAAGTTGCAAGGACCGTTCCTAAAAACTTCCTAATATGGCATGTAGCTCATGTAAGCAGAACTCGGACGTGCTTTCGTGATTTATCTCGCAGAGTTTCGAGTTCTCAGTAGCCCTCCAGTGATCGCGCTTGACTTGGGATTCCCGTTTTCTTCTTCGCGCCTTTTCTCGGGGGAGCGAAATTATCGGAGTCCTTTTTTCCGACGAACCGGCGCACGGTGGCACACAAGAGCCCGTCATGCTAATGTCAGGTCTTCACCATAACAAACTTCAAGTGCATGACACAACTGCTGACGAGATCAGGGACATATTTTTCAAGAACGGCTCTGCTGTGCGCTCAATTGCACACACACTCTCCGCCCGACCCAATATGGCGCCGCGGCGCAGGTCAAAGGGTGTCCCCACCCTGCAAGGTGGCGCTGGCATCCATGCACCCTAGTCACGCACATCTGAGCGAAGTAAATTAGACGCGAGTGTTCTGACGGTGCGACGACTGTCTGCCCTCAGGATATGGCAATACTGGTTCACGCTGTAAAATAAACATTAAGACAGTGCAAAGTGACGGTAAACATTGTTTATCAAACATGCGCACTGCGGTATTTTTATAACATTATTTCAAGCGGGGTATGATGCTCGTACAGATCGCAACGAATAGGGGAAAAAATCAAACCCAAGATGTTTTCGTTCTGCAGCGCGGGTACTCCCCTTTATTGTCGCATGAGCCAGATAAACTCACTTGAGCTGTAACACTGCATGCTCTGGGCTTTTACATTTTTTTAAACTAAAAATGTACAGGACTTCAATTTATCTTATCAATATACATACGCTTTGACATTTATATTATATTCAAATATTTTTTTTTACGGATTCACGATAACATTTAACCAATTTCCGAATTGGTAATAGGGACTCTAGTGAACTTAGTAGATCTAAATGTTAAGCACTTCACAGGAGCATTCTGACACTTGAGCATTTTTAGTTTTAAAAAAATGTAAAAGCCCAGAGCATGCAGTGTTACAGCTCAAGTGAGTTTATCTGGCTCATGCGACAATAAAGGGGAGTACCCGCGCTGCAGAACGAACTGGCAGCTGCCGAGCATCTCATTATTCTTCCTCAACCAATGAGATTGAGACACGGGCAGATAAGAACTTTGGACAACCAATCACGAAGCAAAATTCTTGCGCATAACACCCTGTGTTTCTCAAGCTGACCATAGAGTACCACAATTATATTCATATGGAAAGCTACAGAGCCAGACAATTGTTTGTCGCTGTATATTATCGATACTAGAAGTACACAATTTTTGTTTTATTATTATTATTATTATTCTCGGTTCGATTTGTGCGCCTAAGTGGGGATGGTGTATGTTGCAGAGCCGAGGGAATTTCCTCTAGGGTTCGTCAGTCGTATATATGGCCCTCAATTTGGACACGAGCACACGCGTGTGCGCTCGACTCGAGCTTCAGTACAACCTATGCCTGCACATTTGGGTTGGAAATCAAGACTCGTGTCCAATAACTGCGGTGACAAAAATTGTCAAACTCTAACAAAGTCCGGTGCACGGCACGTGCGCTCCCCGCATTGATCACCTTGGAGCGTGTACAAAAATAGCATTTGCTACAAAAAAAAAAAAAAAAAAAACTGGCACCAGATTGCACGACGTTCTGGTTCTGGCCGAGAATTAAGGAGATAAAGACTGCTCAGTAGTTTTGTTATTTTCTGTCACTGTTGGTAAGTCGAAAGAAAAAACAATGCACGTCTCGTAAGTGAGCTTATGATATTATGGATAGTGTATAAAAAAAATAAGAATAGTGTTTCGTCACCCCTTTAACGTTTACTGCTGGTCACACAAACGAAGCTCTCTCATCCCGTTACAAGGTGGTTATTTGATCGCGCAAAGGCTTCAAACATTGTCTACAGCAGTATGAATATAAATAAAAATTGTTCCTCGAAACTTTTAATAATAATTAATAGCTGATTTCTTACCTTAGAAGCATGATGCATCGTACTCGTATGTACATTACACAGTGACAATCCGTGACACTGCAAAATTCCCCGCTTTGACTTGGTTAACGTTCCTTTCGTTTAAAAACACATAGTTTTCAAAAAAGCCCCGACCCCCATAATCATCCCGATTAGTCGGTATTGCGAGATTTCACCCCACGCGCTGTCGATCTTGAAAGCGTTACAAACGCCCCTGAAATCATTTCACAACCATAGCTGTTAGTGGGGCACTTCGCGGTTTCGCGCCGTCAACCGCGCTTTATATCGACGCGAGCCATTTTCGGCACTCCGCCAAAAACAAATCCAAGGGTCGTTGATAACAAAATAATAATCAAGTAAGATAACACGCATGATCAGTAAGGCAGTCCCCGCCGGGCAATCTGGCAGTGCACTAGGATAAGTGCCCATGTGACCCAGAATTGGCACAAACATCAATGCTCTGGAGATACGCAGATAAAACTGCCTAAGCCCCCCCCCCCCATTCACACTGGAAGCGGATCCGCGTTCGCGAAGCGGTTGCAAACGCGGTTGTATAAAGATCTAGTGCAATTGCACGCGCATTTGATGTCATCAAATGCGCGTGCAATTGTACTGAATCCTTATACAACCGCGTTCGCAACCGCTTTGCGAACGCGGATCCGCTTCCAGTGTGAATGAGCCCTTAGAATTTTACGTTGCATTCTGCGTCAGAGAGCGAGTGGAAAGAAAGTGTGTTAGTGCCCCGTCAATGCACCTCACAGATATAGAGTCTTGTTTTTTAAACTAATAGGCTGAAAGATGGTATTAATAGTGTGTGTTTATTTCAATAAAACTTCATTTGAGAGTGCACTTCCTCTTGTCCACTTTCTTGTCCCTGTTTATTAGCTGTTTTTCGTTGAGCACGTGTGACTCTTTGTACCGAAGTGACGTACGAAAATACGCTTCCCTCTTACGCAGACAGCTGTAATGCTGTCAACTTAATAGACCCCCATTGGTTTCAAAACGCTATGAAATTTTCGTCCGGTCTGTTACTCGGTTTAATATAAAACGCCTATGCGGACTCTATGAGGCGCGCTCGCACCTTTATCGCTCAGTCGGTCCATCTTCTCCGAAATGACACCTTAGCGGCTCCGTTGTCACACCTCAGCTGTCGCTGTGTTTCACCTTACAGGTTGCGTAAGTGTTTACAATTTTCTGCTCTGCACGGTGCAGTCAATGAAAACAAATTGCCGAAGAGAGTCTGATCAGCGTTGTGTGTGTGTATGTGTGCGTGTGTATATCTGTGTACGTGCGCGCGCGTGTGTGTTTGTGTGACAGCATGACGCCATCCACCCAGCACTGTTCCAACGATATACAGAACTTATAATGACCGTGTTAACGAAACCACTCTCGGATCTGCACATTCAAGGTGGAGATAGAGCCTCCAGAACCCGCCTCCTGCCTTCGGACTTGGTGGCATGTTCTTGCAGACACCTTCAACATCTATACGTAAACTTTTTTTTTAAGAAGGAGAGAAAAATGTTTTCCTAACGTTTCCCGTCAAAATACGAAGTCGCGCATAAGCACACAAAAATCTACTCGGTCAAAAACGCATATAAAAAAAAATAATAATAAGGCAGTCCTTGTACCAGCTTTGCCGCTGTGCACGCAAGTCATGCAGGCAAAGCACGCTTTACAAGCAGAGTCAGTCCTAGACGCGCGTTACGGCACGATAGTCGCACGCGGTGGTCGGATCTGTTTCAGCAGCAGACGCTACAAGTCACCCCAGCCAATCCAGGACTGCGAACGTGTCACCTGACTACGCTCCAGCGTGCGTCGCCGCTCCCCTCTTGAAAATCACGCACGTGACACTCACGTGACATTGGATTGGCTTTGACGGCGCAGAGGTTGGGCCGTGGTCCATCGTAAAGTCAAACGGAGCGTAGAAGCCTCGAAACGACAACAGTGCAAAATAAAAAATACTAACATGGTCTCTACCCGGAAGAGGACAAAATATGGAAATTTGGTTACCCCCCCCCCCCTCCTATCTTTTTCCCCGCTACAAAGTAAAACATATACACACGTTGGAACAGAGCCAGCATTTCCCGATGAGGTTATCGATTCGATGCTGGCTTCTCTAATCGCCGACGCCAGCACGAAAGCACGTCTGCTTTGCTATGTCGGAAGAAAAGGAGAAGAGGGAGTGGAAGTTTACATTTTGTTGGCCTAGGGTTTCAAGTCGACGGTTTTCATTTCGTGCGCTTTCCCGAAATTCTAGAGCCGCGACGGGTGATTTTAGGGTGTCGCAGTTACGGCCGAGTACAGTACATTAGAGAGGTGGTTGTGCTTTGGCTGATACATTTTGATTTAAACGTCAGTAGATCGATGGCGCGTCTAAAACACGTAGCTCTTTTGTCGACCTTTCGGTTTTTTATATGTTCCCTTCGCACTTGTTAATTGTTCACTGTACTTATTGTTCACGCTAAAACGACGAGTCGTATCATGACCAGAATGTGTGTATCCTTTTCTCGACGTTCGATTCATTACGATTTTCAAGCGAGAATTCCAACTTATCGTTAAAATGGCCATAAAAAGATTTCGTAGTTTTAGCGAGATACTGCTTAGACTTAAACTCTGAAGTTACTTCGGAGTCCCCAAAGTTACTCGCGCCACGCTTTTATAGTCACACAAACTAACGTGGCAATTTTAACAGTGTTTAAGCCGTAGCCCCGACAGCGGCAATTTTGAATATGACTGAATACACGAACATATCTACGAGACAGTAACTTTGTAAGTATTGCCACTCTCTTTGTGGCTGCCTTCTTTAAAATCCATTTGTCATGGAGGTATTATGAAACACGAAATGAAATTCATTTACAATGTGAAACTATCTGGCCGGTTTTGCATTCATTAAATACGTTATGAGTTATAGCAATAAAAAACAAAAACTTGAACACTTCTTGATGTGATGCTCTATAAAAATAAGACAAAGCTCTCGTGAAAATATTTCGTGATTAGAACACATTTTAGTAATGCATGGTAAGAAAGAGCTACGATATGCACACTGTAATAGTTTTATTTGTGCCAGCCTCAAGTTTTTATTAAATACCTCAAAATATACACCGGTGCAGTTATAGTGGAAAAATTGTCATTTTCTGAGGTAAATGCAGCATACTTATTGTGCACACCAAAACTTTTATTCGGCACAAATAAACGTATGCTCGTCTGCATATCGTAGCCCTTTTGTAAATGTTTTATTCAAATAGTATATTAAGAATATAGCACGCTTTTCGCTGAATCTTTTTTTATAATATGAGCTATTCCTGAAAATTTTAAACATTTCAGAAAAGGTCACGACATGTAAAAACAGATTATTATCTATGTCATCTAAAAGCATTGATTTTGTGATATTTAGTAACAACGCTACACTTGTACAAAGGAATTTTCATTCCTTAGTACGAACCTACCCATGTACTTCAATCAAGTAAGCCTGTGATTTTCTTAGTTTAATTATCATGTGGTTTTTGGCGACTACGAAAACAATCAGCACCCAACACAGACACTATTTTTTTCTTCAGTAAACAGTTTCTAAAATCATTTCTAAATGTCGAAATAAATAAAACTAAGCTCCGAAACTTCATAACCTAACCCCTATCTCTAGCGCTCTACATTCTGGCGGATCTTGAGCTTTCGACAATGTACTTTTTATTTTTGCAGTCTGAAAAAATAAACAAAATTACGATTTATTTGTTTGTGTTTTAGTCCTACGCCTCCCCTTAATTTTATTATTCCTGGTTTGTTCCAAGTTTTTTTCTTTTAGAGCCCCAAAGCTTATGCACAGCAAAACCCCGGTACGCATTTACTACTACGTTTAGCTGTCTAGTGTAACACTGGATCTATGTAGTATACAACTATAAACCCCAGGTTCTTGGTCTGCTTTACTCCGCAACACGTGGGTAGGCCCCCTAAACGGCTGTATTCAACTTGTTCCACGTAAAGCTCTCCGCGAGGGCGCCACCAGTCACTCAAACCGGAACGTGCCCACCGAGACTTCCGGTCGCCTCGCTCCGCCGGCTCCCTGCTGCCTCTGCGACGCAGCTAGCTCGGTCATTCTCTATGTTTCGTTTTGCTGTGGATTTCGCGTTTCTCACCGCGATAACATTTACATCGGCTGTGATGTGCTCGCAAACGGAGCCTCCTCGACTGCCCAGTAAGGGAACGTGTTGTTGCGTCTCCGGGTGCAGTCTGCGTTCGGGACCCACCCTGTTCTCTGCAGCACGGACGCACCGTTTTCCGGCAAGCCTCAAGCGAAGGGAGTCGTAACTTCAGGCCACGAAAAGAAACAACTGACGGCCCAATGAAAACATCCAAATGTGTTCCGCACATTTTATAAAGTGTGAGCCATAAGCTCTACCGAGTTGTGTTTGGCCGCCTCGGTGACTCCGGGACAAAGCGCCGGCCTACGGGAGCTTATTATGTAGAAGGCGCCGTGTAACCGAAACTTCGGTTTCGCGTCAAAAGATCCCAGGTGGTCGTCGAAGCTGATCTTGAGTTCTCCACTGGGGCGTGCCAGATGCGCATCGTTGGGTTGGCACGCAAAACGCCCAAATTCGTTTATTACCGAGTAGTGTTTTGAACGCACCGTGCCGTGCGATCGGATCAACTTTGTGGGGTGCTTGTGCGCATTATTGAATTACCAAACAAATAAGAATGGAAGTTATGGTTAAACTAAATAATACAAATACTAATTGTACTGCTTTATTTACCAGAGACATATTTAAAATAGACATGGAGACTTTAAAGCAACGCCTACTGATACCAATTGTAGAGCTTTATTTATCTACAGAATATTTTATTCAAAGTAGCGAGTAACTTGCAGAAGCGTCACCGATACAGGTATCACCGTGTCGTACAGTTTGTACCACGTTGGGCTTCTAAATGCGAAAAAGGTGCTTGGTTTATATCAGCCTTTCGCAGCCTTAGTTTTACATTCACTCTGGTAGTAGTGGTAGTGGAACACGGAATGCAGTTGACTTCGGCAAACTCGATTCCCATAGGTGCGCGTTTGCTCTATTTCACCACTGTCACTATAGGGTGAAAAATATATATGGATACGTGCAACAGTTATCCATTCAAGGGGAAGAAGCGACCTTGTCTGGTGGTTCCTTTATTGGAGTCTAAAAGTTCGGTTTGTTTTTCTATTTCTTTTCCCAGGAGGCCCGTCGCATGACCCAATCCATCCTGACTATGTGTCATCATGTTTTGCCTTTCGGAAACACTCCGCTAGCCAGACTGTACTAAGGAACAATCGACAGCAGGCGAGATCCGTAAAACAAGCGGGGGACAAGACAGAGGAAGGCTCGACTAACCCAAAAGCAAGCGAAGTGGTGGAATGTCAGGAGTCCAGTGCCAGATGTAAGGTGTCGGTAAATACCATGCTCACCAGCAAGGGCATTCGAAGCCTGGAGGGGCAAACATGACATGCTCAAGAGTGCCCTTTCCAAAACAACGAAACATAATGAGGAAATCACCAAGCTCCTGTACGAGTATAAAGCAAGGAGTCAGAACTTAATTGCTGGCTTTAACAGTAATTCTGTCACAAAAGATGCACTGAAATCTGACACCCGAGTCAAGTTCTACACCGAAATTGTAAGCTTGAACGTGTTTGACGTGTTGCTTTCTTTTATTTTGAGCTTTTGGCAGCCTGAGGTAACCTGCCTACTGCCACGGGAACATCTTGTACTTGTGCTAATGAAGCTCAAGCAGGGTTTGCTGAGCAAGAACCTTGCATGCAGGTTTAGGGTGCCCGCCAAGACTGTTACCATAGTTCTTCATGCCTGGCTGGATGCGCTTTCACTCAACTTTGTGAAGCTAAGTGTATGGCCCTCAAAAAGAGCCGTCCGGCGTATTCTCCCATCTGTTTTCCACGGCACAATTTTCACGGATGTGATTGATGTACTTGACTGTACCGATATTTTTATGCAGAAGCCGTCGTACATGCTTGCCCGAAGCCAGACAAACTCTAGGTATAAACATCATAACACTGTCAGAGTACTTATCACTGTATCACCTAGCGGAGCCATCACTTTTATTCGGACATGTGCCTATTTATTATTGTTTTTATTTATATATTTATTACTGCCAGCCATGACTGGCCGAGGCAGGAGTGGGTACATAGTGGAAAAGAGCACATAATGAAAATATGCGGTACGACATTACATCAGAAAATACGAGGCAATGCTTCTTTCAAACACAAATGCGCTTGAACTATTTACAACGGTTTCAGGCAAACTATTGCAGTCAAATACTCCACTCAATATACTTTATTTCAAATACATTTTGAAGTATCTTTGTATTTTGCAAATACTTTTGATCGAGAGTATTTTATATTTTCATCAAATTTCTGAGTATCTTGTACTCATTATCTCAAATTTATTTTTGACATTCCGCCATTTTCCGAGTGTTTCGGTATGAAGTGGTGTGGGCGTGGCACGAGAAAATTTGAACGATCTTTCGAGCAACCAAATCCTCTTGCTAGCTCCGATAATTTACGATGACTTAGATTGAGCTCGTGAAAACATCGTTTTCGTGACAATTGTGACTCATATTTCACACGAACGTTCATAGAATTAAGGTTTTTCCCGTAGCCTTCCTAAAGGCGCTTTTTTTTTTTTCTAAGAGTTCCACCCAAAAAATCTTGAAACAAAAGGGGTGGTTTTACGGAAGTAAAAATTTCCACACTGAGGCGCAACGCAGAACAAGAAACGACCCACGACAACAATGAAGACTTTTCAGTGTCAAGAAAATAACAAATAGAAGAAAATGAGAAGTAAACACAAAAAGAAGACTTTTTTTTTTGCTTGTATATTTTTTTTTTGCTTGTACGGCAAAACGTCGAAGTTTCTTTTGTTTCTTTTCTTTTTGTCGTCAATCCGGCACGTAATGCTCTCGCGAACACTGTCTGTAAGCGTACATTTATGAGCAGAGAACAGGAAAGAAAACTAACTACGAGCAGGATGACCTCTCAAAATGCCAAAAAAGCGTCTCCCAATGTTGAGTGCCTTTCTGAACGCAACCTACTTGAAGAAGGTGCGACGATTGCCATGGGTGTTTTGTGGGCTCTTTTTGTTATCCATTCACGAATTTTCGTATCTTAAGTTTGTTAATAGGGAACTCTCCCTATAAGTAATATGGATTGTAGTTAAACGAGGCGTCTAATGTTCGCCGCAGGATGTGATTTTCAGCGATGTCACTATTCACAACTTTCAGCGATGGTGGTACCGCGGTGTGAGAATCGCGCTCTCTAGCTCCTGGATGATCGGCTTCACAAGAAAGGTGCTTGCCTACACCTTCCTGGTGGGAAAAAATAAATTAAAGCTGCTCGTATAAAGAAAAACTAGAATTAATTACGCGTAGCACACCCCGCCTCTTACTGCTGTTCTACGTCGATCATCCAGATGACAGCCATTTTGATAGGCACCAGCGCGTCACTTATAGGTCGTTAAAGTTGCAAATAGATTAAACGACCTCTTTTTTTTTTTTGTCCTAAAAATGTTTTGTAACATCTATCAATTATATTCTGCGCCTTACGGTAGGACTGTATAAAATATCCCTACGATGATTTGTTTGTTTGTTTGTTTGTTTTCCGTTGTGTGTTGTTACGTGCTAATAAACCATTCTGGTAAACCAGATTCGCGGAACTGTATAATTGTGTTTGTTACTGATGTCGATACAAATTACGCAATGCGGAAGTATTTTTAAAAGTAATTGAATTAGATTTCTAAACATTTCTACTCTACTCAAGATACTTTACAGTGAATGTAACTTGGGCAGTATTTTTAATACTTTATGAAGCAGGTATTTAGTAACTTAACTTAAATACTTTTATCGCATATTTTGTCCAACACTGCTTTTATTTCAAAGGCACAGGGGGGGGGGGGGGGGGGGGGGTTCAATAAAGAGTTAACTTTGAAATCGGAACTTTTGACACATGTGAAGGAGGGGGTTGTGTGCCTTGCAGACAGGGGCTTTCGTTGCCAAGCAATGTTTGCAGCAAAAGGCGCCAAGCTGCTAATTCCTGCATTTACAAAAGGAAAAAAGCAGCTTTCGAGTGCTGAAGTGACTCTTTCCCGCAAGCTGTCCCGCGCACGTATTCATGTGGAACGGGTAATAAGGCGGCTTAAAGTTTTCCGGATCTTTCAGACGGCGCTGCCAATTTCTTTTGTTAAGAAGTCAGACGATGGGGATATGTGCACATTTGATAAGGCATTGATTGTTTGTGCCGCCTTGACGAATATGCAACCACCTCTGCTCAAGAAGTAGATTTTCCCTGAAGCATTTTAGAGTTCAGCACCACTAACTGAGTCCTGAAAATCGTGAACCCTAACACGGACAGTCCTGCTGAGTCGGCAGATGGTCAACCCCCATGTTGCGAGAGTTACGAAGTCTGGTTCATGTAAAGGCTGGTTCAAACACTTAAAACCGAGTACGACACAACCGGTTTTTAAGAAACTTACGACTTTTTACAACCGGCAGCGCTGCTGTGAGGCTGGACTTTAGAAGTCGTAGACGGCTTAAAAACCGGTTGTGTCGTACTCGGTTGTAAGAACGCGAAACAGCCTTAAGAGATCATTAATGATGCAGCTAGTCTCTTACCAAAGAGTGTTTCATTTTGTTTCACATGCATCATATTTCGTCATTTTGTCTTCATGGCACTGCTGTTGTTGTTTTTCTTTTCGTTTTGTGCTCGGTGTATGTGACTTCCTTTTATGTCATGCTGAGTTGCACGTACATATATATAGAGACTACGAAATGATATTGGGATTGGATATTGCACAATTTGCATGGACATGCATACCGACACAAACGTGACACAGGGATACTCACACATTGCCACTGAGTTAAGTGTGTTTGTCATGTATCTTTGTGTACCTTCTACGAGGTACACGAAGATGCCGCCAATTTTGATACGCGGAAACTGACGAGCGTCCGAGGAGAAAACATACCTCCGAACAGGTGAAGGGCGGGGGGGGGGGGGGCGGTGGCAATCAGTTCGTCGAACGACGTTTCATGGACAAATCGTTTCGTCGACACTGCGATGTTTCATCGACAGATCGTTTCGTGGAAACGAGCACCCGCTCATTTCATCGACTGACGTTGCGACGTTTCGTTGACAGCTCGCTCTGCCAGCTCCGCCAGCTGCAGCTCCTCGCGGCCTCTGCGCCTGCGCGGCGCGCGGCCTTGTGCTGGATGGATGGATGAATGGATGAAAGATGGCCGACTGGGCCAAGTAGGGCGAATCAGTGGGCAGCGCCGCAGCCATCAATTTTTTTCTGCTTTTTTTTTTTTTTTTTTTTTTGGGGGGGGGGGGGGGGGGCACTGATGGCATTGATGTCGGAATTTACGATTTGTATGGTTTCGCTCGTGTCGTTGCCTGAACCTTTGGGGAAGCGTTGTCAAAGCCGGAAAGTTTTGTTCTCGACCACTGTCCTTTATCAAATTAGATTTTAAAACATTCGACAGTATGCGCTGCTCTTGAGGGCTACGCTTTTGGCAGCACACGTGATCGAGGTACCTCTACGTCATCGAATGCAGCCCTTCACGGGCTGGCCGCCGGCACTCCGACTGTTTTGACGAAGTGGCAGGGTCGTTTCCAGATCAAGTGTATCTTTCCGCGCGTCGCGTCTTTTAGTAGAATCCTCAAGAGCCACCTGAACATAGCATAAATAGTCCACACGTCAAAACATAGAGCTCTTAAAAAAATATGAAAAAATAGACCTGTTTGCGATGCACACTGCCATTCTATCGTTGAAAATGGCATAACATGGTTTTTAAGCTAATAGGCATCTGGTCTTAGCCGCTAGCATTAAACTTTGGAGGAGACTGAGCATTCGGTTAAGCGTAGTTTACTTTTACGGTGATAAAACACGGTTCTTTTTTCCTCCAAGCACAGGGTATTCAACGTTGTGTACTTACCAGATCGCATACGATTTTTATATTTTAACATATTTAGCTTCTGGATATTAAATAACGCGAAAATTCTGCATATGTTATGTCTGTACTGAAATTTTGCATGCACATAAACCAATATGCGACCATAGAACATTAGATTTGGAAACCGCTCTTTTATGCAAAGAGCTGGGTCACGAGCTTGCCCTGGTATCTGTCTGCCGGCATCTATAAAAACAATTGAATGTCGCGTGTGAAGATCAGTCGACTGTTGCCGACAGTTCTCGTCTAATGGTACTACCGCCTTCAAGGCCTTGCATGTGGCGGCTGCTCGAGAGAAGCTATATCATGCATTAAGTTGCACACTTTATATCAACTGTTGTTTACTTTGTGTAATAAGACTAAACCTGGGGTAATGTTTTATTTATCTTTTACCAATTCTCGTTTTTTTTTTTTTTTTTTTCATTGCATTTTAGCGTTTTTTAGGTGTACTCCCAGGCACCGTGCTCGCGGGAGTACGAGATTCACTGTTTTTTGTGCTTTAGTTATTTATTTTTATTTTATATTGTTTACAGCCTCCTTCTTATGTAATGTCCTTTTTAAACGGCCCTTAAAGATAAATGACGATGAAACGATTGCGACTAAACAGTTCTTTCGCGTATAAGTCACAGAGCCAGTAAAACACTGCATCACTTTTCCTTTTGAATAATTGAGGGCAATGTACATGTTTAATTTGAATTGAAATATTAGGGTCTTAATGTAGCAATAAAAGACTGCGAGCTATATTTTCGTTTAAAAATAACCAATACGAAAATAAAAAACAGTGTCCACGCCTTTTTCCGCGACCCACCTTTCGATCGAAGTTTTCTTTTGCGCCTACGGATATTTTTATTCACAACTTCTCTTCTTCCAGTAACTTTCGGTTCCATGAACGGGCATCGGAACTTGCAAATATCCGAACAGGCCGTGCGCGAAGTCCTGTGCGGTCTTGCTTATTCCATGTGACACGGATGAGAGCGAGAGGGTAGCACAGTTGCTCTCCTTGGAGAGCAACTGCACTAGGCATCGTCTTTGTCATCTGTTACAAACGCGTGTACCTTGAGTTTCCGGCGTTCCTTTCAGAGCCGCGGAGAAAAAAAAAAGTTTGTCGACGAAACGTTTCAGGGTGGTGCTGTCCACGAAACGATTTTCGACGAAACGTCACAGCGTCGACGAAACGTGTGTTCATGAAACGTGTGTCCACGATCGCCAGTTTCTGATGGTAGCGCTTTCTCGCTTCTCGCTGGTTTGTCGCCAAACAGCGCTGGGTCGTCTTGAGCCGCATTCAGGCTGCTTCGTACATCGTACAAAAATCGCGGGGTTCGCTGCAGACATGAAGTCAGAATCACCTGCGAATACACGCCTCGTGCATGTTCCAACATGTTTGCTTCGTACCAGTGTTGTACGGAACGGCGTTCCAAGGAACGGCGTTCCTGGGACGCGTTCCTTATAGGAGGACCGAAGGAACGCCACTGTTCCATTTTTGATTGGTGGAACTGGAACGGGAACTCGTTACATTTTTACAAGAACGGAAAGAGGAACGGCGTTCCTTTTTTTTCGTCCAGTGGAATATTTTTTTTTATTTCTAAGAGGGAAATTATAAAAGTATAAAAACAATATCTTTATAAAGAGCAGAATCTCGTTAACCTTTTTGTTACTTAGAGTTTAATTTGTGTGGCCCTCGCTTGGCAACAGTCGGGTGCAGGAGAGCTATCGGACATCGATTCTTTTTTCAATGCCCGAGACTGCAGTACAAAAAGCAAAACTTTTAGTCGAAGGGAAAGACACAGAAGAAGAGACATTTCAAACTCAGCTACTTCCTTTGCTTCCACGAAACCTCATACACTGAGAAATTTAAGCCCGACTACAGCCATCTCTGAACTTTCACAAAGAGACCTACAGCTACAACAAAAGAACAGGTTACCAGACATCGAATGCACCCTTGTATGCTCTTTCGGTACGATCATCGCCAGCAGGCAACTTGGCAGTACACTGTGATAGGTGCGGTTGTAAACCCGTTCTTAAGAAGACGAGTATCTTAGGACGACACAGTCAGCAGATGACTTGAGAAAATTTAGAGGCATTTTATATTTCGAAGCAAAAAGATTGGTGCGTCAGAATTCGCCTTCCATCGTATTATATGACAAAGGGTTGGCAGTTTTGAGCAAGTTTTACAAGTGCGGGGGGAGGGGGGGGGGGGGGGCAGTGACTTGATTTTTTATGATCCGGGATGCTTTTCGATTTGGTTTTTCTTTCAATTAATCATTGAGAGTCAGTGCGCTCGGTTTGTACACTTGTACACTTCGCCCTCTTGTCCTCCGTTGTTTTGGCGCTGTTTTACTTTTCGTTAATCAAGCCCCCTTGTATCCCAAACATCGGTCACTTGACAGATACACAAAAATTAAACTTTATTCCCTTACCTCCCCCCTCCCTTCAAACTTAACAACGAATCCAACCTTCACGAATAAGGACTTATAGTTTTAAAGACTGACTTTTCAAAAGCCCTACCCTCTTCATCACTTGCTCGTCTCGTGGACAGCAACATCGAGAAGCAACTGTTGTTAAAGGGGCCCTGCAATGACGTTTTTACTGGTTTTTAATTTGCACCGAACCTGAGCGCATTGAACGTAGTAACTTAATGAAACTTTTCTTTTCTCAAATTTCGCTTTATTTTAAAAGTTATAGGCAAATTAGAATTACAAAAACAAGCAAAAAATAACCTCCTTCATGACGTCGTAGGTCCTGGCTTGAGTGGCCGTGAACTAGAGGAGGGGTAGTGGGCTCATCGAGCGTTCACGGCTGCCGCACTCCGTGTCGACGGCTCGAGAGGGCACCACTAAAGCATGTGTTGGATAGGCTGTATGAAGCGGGCGGCCAGGGCGGCTCGCATTGCATTTGCTGCGCGATTAAAGACTAATTCGTCATAACACTTCATTGGCCACAAACGACAGCAAACACGGGGTAAAGATCAGCTCAGAACAGGAGCCCCTTCGCGCTGCCATACCGCCAAATGGCCAATCGCCAACCAAGCCCGCTCCGAAGGCCTTCGGAACGCTCGGAACCAGTCGTATCCTCGAGCCGGTATACGATCGCAGCGCCGCCGCGTACATCCGGAATTTTTCTACGCTCGCCGTTCGTTGGGGCCTCATCCCACTAGCCCTTTCTAGTATGCGCCGTTTTTTCCGCCGCTTGGTGGCGGGTATGTCGACGGTCATTTCTTGTTTCCGTACTTTATAAACTGCATTTGTTTCTTTTCCGATCTAAAATACAGAACAAAAACTAGTTTCATACACAATTGAAACGGTTCGCGACACTTATATTTTGTATCTCGACTAAAAAAAAAAGCTTTTAGCGGCTCTGACCAGTAGTAAGCCCAGGACCAAAGACGTCACATTTCGCGCGCTTTCGGCAACGCGGGTCGCCCTCGTAGGCGGAGTAGGTTTCCGCGTCGTCCGGTTAAAATATGACGCACTGATATTTAGTTACTCTCTCCGTGCCCGCTGGCTTTCCCGAACCCCAAGAGACGTGGAAACCGCAAAAAAGGCAGACGCTTAAATATGATTGCAGGGCCCCTTTAAGCTCGAACAAGGTACTTTGTTAGATTGAAACGTGTGAGGTTGTTGTAAAATGGTGGTGCAATGTGGGTGGGGTAACAGCTGATTTGGCTCGTCTGAATCGCCCACCACAAGCATGAATATGGTCAAAAGCTGATATTTCGATTGTTTTCTTCTCCTGGTGCCCTTCCATCACGGCATTCGAATTCGTACGTTGCCATTTAATGAGATAGATTAAAAAATACTTTGCTCGGTTTAACTAAATATGGAAATCAGAAAAATACAAATTGTAACCTATAAGTAACAATACGTTCCATTTTGTTAACTGTAACGGGAACGAGTTCCTTTTTCACATATGGAACTTGTAACGGGAACGCGTTCCAAAAATCAGAAGGAACGAGGAACGAGCTTCCGTTCCTCTCTTTGAGGAACGTGTACAACACTGCTTCGTACATACTTTGAACATGTCTTCAGAGAGTCTTTGTATAATTAATGGGACAGGGCCGTCATGCAAGGAAGAAATACGCCCAGACAATAGGGAGTCTTAGGGAACTATTTTCGCACATTCGATACGGTACGATGGGCCCTCCGGTACAAATTGCGCATGCGCTACTGCAGAAGGCATGCGCAGTTCGAATTGGACGGCTTATCGTACCGTATCGAATGTGCGAAAACGGTTCCCTAAAACTCCCTAGTGTCGGCAGAGTGTCTCCTGTATAATATACTATAGCGGTGTGACCACTGCTCTATACGAGCGCTGTGCTTTTGAATTCCGATGTGTTTGTCAACGCAAACCATTTGATCGTGATAAAACACAGTGTTCACGAATATTTGTTTTTGGCGTGTTACGCTGATCCCGAAGGTTGGTTGCCATCTACTTTTGGGGCACTGATCGCCCCGGAGAAATGCGCCCCAAACATTGGGCTATGGACGCACACACGGCGCATTGGTATTGCGTAGCTGTGAGCACCTGCTCACTCCTTGCGTCACGTGCGCCGAGAACCTGCTCGGCACGCGTGACGCAGCATTGTAGACGAAGATGGCGCACTCTAAAAACAAAAAACAGGCTGTATTCTTACACCCTTTGTCTCATATAATACACCCCGAAACTTCAGTTCGACGTACAGCGCACTGACGTCAATCTGACGGTAGTAACCATCACGAGAGGATTCATAGCCGTGTGGTACAACTTACTAAAATAGCTGATGTACGTGTTACCCACTACAAAAATATAATCGGGGTTCTCTTGGCCCTACTGCAAAACCTCAGTGTTTTGTTTCTGTGGTGTTTGATACGTACTTTAGCTATTTAATACGTTATATAACGCACCGTTATCAAGCCTCTCGTAAAATGTGGGGCCGTCTACAGGGCGCTGTACGTCGAAATGGAGTTTTTTTGGGTGCATTATATGGGACAAAAGGGTGTAAGGTGATACCCTTTTTTTTTAGTGCAGAACCGAGGATACGGTCGTGGGTGCGGTCTATAGCCTCAAAATATTATTAGGTCGTTGCATTATATTTTTTCATCGATACCATCTAAAAGACGGGAAAGCGACGCCGCGTTAAAATACACGGCGTCTCAAAAAAAAAAAAAAAAAAGTTACAGTGCTTGTTGTTCTTCTTGTTGTTGTTGTGTTGTTTTTTTTTTTTTTTTTTTGGAAGAATAAGCTA